>JABUQX010089169.1:0-17500 GCA_015478945.1 Trachelipus rathkii | reverse complement strand
TAGTAAAAGAAATGTTTCCAGGCTGTATGGCATGCCAAAGCCATGGTGAAAGGTATTTATTCCGATGTTTTATCTAAATGAATTTACACAATTTTCCTTTACCTTTTCATTAGTTCTGCTTTTTTTTTTTTTTTTACAAATTTAAACTAATCCTTTTTAAAGTTTTATATCATTAATAAGATCTAATCCAACAGTTGATAGACGCAGCATGGAGTTATTATGGTTTTGTGATTTTCACGCCACTCTCGTAAACATAAACAATTCCTTACGTTGTGAGAATCGAAGGAACAATGAAAATCATTTAAGGGAACAAATATTTCCTCTCCTTCTTTACTACAATGCTGGTGACAAAGTAATTTAATTCATTTAATTTGCAAAAAAAATTAAGAATATTAAAACGCAACTGATTCTAAATTTATGTACCTAGTGAAGGAACATTTTGAAAATTTATTAGTATTACGTATGTTAATATAATAATTATTATATTATTTCGCCTGAGAATAAGAATTATCTTAATTAAAGAGTATTTTTGAAAATATTCGTCAAGAGACGAATTTTTTATTTTAATAAATATTCGTAAAGAAGCGAATATTTAATACTAATACAATTAATTATGGTAACAGTTCAGTTTCAAGAACTTAAATTTCGAGTTCAAAGATGTTTAAAGAAGGAACAGCACGAGTTGTTGTGGATGATGGGGTTCTTTCATCCTATACACTAGAATCAACCTTTGGTGGCTCAGAAGTTCCCAGGGTGGGACACATTTATAGTACATCATTTTCTCTATGGAAGGCAATTTGTGAAATAGTTTAGGAGAATATTTTGATTCTCCAGCAGGAAAGGTAAACAGTTATTATTGATTGTCTTATTCTGAATATTAATAATGAATAATAATAATAAATAATAATAATATTTTAAAATAATAATAAAAATAAAAATAATAAAAATAATAATAAAATATTATAATAATAATAATAATAATAATAATAATATTCTTTGTATTTGCCACTCGGGTATGTTAAAAGTAAGTTAAATCTACTATACTGCTTGTAAACTACTATTTTTATACTATTATATATACACTCATGCCCAAGTCTGATTCAGGAAGCCTCTCCTTTCATACTTAATACAAGAAAGGAAATATTATTGAAATGATAAGTAAGGATATGGTATCTATTATAGAGCCTTAAAGATACAGATAACATAATATAAATAATTTGACTTGCTATATTTATACCATACTAATATTTTCACCAATTTAATAAATTCAATACTTAAATTAATAAATACCCTTTCCCAAATAAGAAAAATATATATATCAAATGAGAAATTAAAAAATTATTGTTATTAAAATTACAAATAGAATAAATCACACTAATATTGACTTATCATTAGACTGATTTTAATTTAAATAAAATTATTAAATATTAATTTAATAATAGAGAAATATTACGTGTGGAATGTCATATTTTAAATCATTTAAACCTGCTAACACGCAGTATAATAGATATATTAACTTAACCCCTAAAAATCAAAACTAAATATTTTTTATTTTATTTGACAAGTTAATGAAAAAATAAAATATAGATCAATTTTAAATTGAAATGTGATAAAGCAAAGCAATTTGTTATCTGTATCTTTAAGCCTCTAACGATACAAGTCCTCTTACTTCAATTTCCTTCTTTTAGATCAAAGGAGAGCTTCGAGACAGACTTTGGGCAAGATTTATCAAAAAAGTTCCAACGCAGATGAACCCACAACAGTAGATCTAAGGTAATGATAAGCTTTGGTGTCGAGTGCCAATTTAACTTCTATGAAGAGGATATATATATATATTTAAAAAATTAATTTTAAATTAACTGTAATATAATTCGCTATAAAGTTTTAATATATATATATTATATATATATAATATAATATATAATAATATATATATATATATATATATATAATATATTATTATATATATATATATATATATATATAATATATATAAATAGATATAATATATATATATAATATATATATATATATATATATATAGTATATATATAGTATATATAATATATATATATATATATATATATATATATATATAGGCCTATATATATATATATACAGTGGCGTATCCAGAAATTTTTTTCGGGGGGGGCCAAACAAAAATCTTTCTTTATATATATATATATATATATATATATATATATATATATATAATATATATATAGTATATATATATATATATATATATAGTAGAATATATATATAATATACTATATATATATATATATATATATATAAAGTGAAGGACAAAATATTAAATTCCTAAGAAAAAATGGGAATAATATGAATACTAAAATCATAATACCTAAATTGTTAAATTTAATCGCTCAGAGAGTGAACAAGTCCGAGATAACATCTTCAATTTTTATTTCAATATTTTCGATTTATGTAGAGGAGGGCAAGTCCAATAGGTCTTTCATCTCCAATAATTTCTCAAGTAGGTTTTCAGAAGTCTTATTGTTGAAAACTTTCTACTGAAGCATTAAACGGGTAAAATTGCCAGTATTGCAACAAAATGTAAATATTTGGAAATTGTGATTGCGAACAAGAAACTAGTCCATCAATTGCGGTTTTTGGGACTGTGCTGTGATGCCTTTTCAACTTCCATAAATTCCATTCTGCTTTTACTAAATTGAGCTATCGAGATATCCCTTGTAAAATATTACACAATCTTTTATCTCTCAGTATGGCACATTACACCCGTTCGGTTTGGGACAAATTGCAAGGAAAATTAAAAACTTCGCTCCTAATGTTGATATTAAATCATCCAAAAATGGTCTAAAAAAATGGATGTGCAATAATTAATAAGTCTGTGGGTCGGAAGTAGAAATGTTGGTCTGTATTTTTGGAATTTGTTTATTCTTGGTACATCAATTTCAATACTCAGTTCAGATTCAGATGCGCTTACACATTCTCCAAAAATCACTGAAATACTAATGTTGCATTTTCTCTGGTTGGTTTCAAATTTAGTTTTAACTAATGGACTTACGAGATTTAACTAATTGACAGCGACGAATTATATAAAATTGATTAACTTCTGCACTTTATATTATAACGGATATGATACTTAAAATTTTAGTGTCTAAAAAATTTCGGGGGCCATGGCCCCCTGGCCCCCCCCCTAAATACGCCCCTGTTATATATATACAGTATATATATATATATATATATATATATATAATAGTATACATATATATAATATATATATAAATATATATATATATATATATATATATATATATATATATATATATATATATATATATATATATATATATATATATATTAATGTCGCTTGAAAATCAAATGTCATAAGCAATCAATTTTGTACCACTAAAACATAATTTCTACTTGAGATCGAGAGAAATGTTTCAGCATTCTGCGACGTATTTTTAGCCCTTTAATCAACCATGAAAAAAAAAAATAATTAGAAATCAATGTTTTTACTAAGCAAATTTTTATCGTAATTTTAAACTATTGTTGTTTCGAATATATAAAAAATAAGAATAAAGTAAAAACGCAAAACAAAAACTTACAAATTGAAATTCCAATTAGCCCCTTTACACAAAAGGTGTTTCAAAAATAGTGAGGATTATTTTAAAATATTTTTTTTTCCTTTTAAATCGCTCTATTGTAAATTACTAAATTGTCGCTTATGACATTTTGTCTTTCAAGCGAAGATATATATATATATATATATATATATATATTATATATATATACACATATATATATATATACATATATATATTATATATATATAATATATATTTAATATATATATTCAAATATATATATATATATAATATCTAATAGAAAGTATAGAAGGCAATATTGGTGGAAAAACGTAAGAGAAAACTGGAGCCCACCAAAGTGAACAAACAAAATTGGAGTATCAAACTGAAGTGACGTAGAGGAAGTGAAAAAAATGAAACGTAGAGAAGGATGTTTTGTCAAATTTTATATATATATATATAATATATATATATATATATTATATATATATATATATATATATATATATATATATATATATATATATATATATATATATATATATAGAGGGTTGAGTAACATCTTCCGGTGGACTCTACAGAGCACCACCATTACGAACACGTCGGAAGAGAGGATCGTTTCAGCAAGAAACGCGCAGGAAAAAATAGTTGACAAAATTGCAGGTCTAGAAGGTAAACTATGACAAAGTTATTATATTATTATTATATTATTATTATTAATTATTATATTATATTATTATTATTATTATTATATTATTATAGTATATTATTATTATTATATATCGATATATTGATTTTGGACTTATAATTGCTTATAGTATAGTTCTGTTTTTGTTTATATGATATATATAGGAATGAATATTAGCTATGCAATACGTAGTTATATATTTTCCTTAAATAGTGAAAACAAGAAAAGAATAACAAAAAATAAGAAAATATTAATTAACATAGAAAATTATTTTGAGTTGAAAAATTAATATGCCCATTGGTGTTAAAATTTCTCAAAAGAAAAGATATTTCTTGAAAGGTATGTCTTCGAATGTAGGTATATTTGATCATTATTGATAATTGTGGAAACTTTTAAATGTCTGTAAATGAAAAGAATGATATTCTATGCTAACATGGAACAGTAATAGAGCGAAGAGGATCTGGATGTAATTTTAATGTGATAATTTGAAACCGGAACAGTAGTAATATCACCTTCCGGGGGGTCTTACAAGTCACACTGCTTGTAATTGGCTGTTAGCCTTTTATGACGTCACTAAGCCCCGCCCTTTTTTGATTTTGGTTGTTTGTTGTCTGTTTTTTTTTGTTGTTGTTGTTGTTTGAAGGAGCGAACACAGAACACACCCTATTATATAATAATATATTATATATATATAGATATTATATAATATATATATATAATATAATAATATAATATATAATATATATATATTTATAATTATATATATATATATTATATAATATATTATATATATATATATATATATTATTTTACTTTTGTCCGGAATTTAATTATTTTAATTTATTTTTATTTTAGTTTGTTTATATATTTTAATTTTAATTTTATTATCATTTTCAGTGTCCATAATTATTTTAATTTTATATTTATTAAATTAAATAGTCTAGCCTTAAAAATACATGGACAAACATGTCAAAAGTAAGTATTCATCCATGATCCTATGGATGAATTCTGTAACGGATCCCCACTGTACCAACGAGGCAATTCCATAGGGAGATGGTTTAAAATTAAGTGTTTCTTAGCTTTTTCGGTCACTTTGTTATCTCAATCGTTATCTCCCTCTGTGCTTTTTCCTTTTTGAACAAGTATAAAACTTATATTTTCCCCCTTTTTTTTCATTCGTTCTCTGTTCCGGTAACGGCTCCAGTGCAGGCACCGCATCATGTGCTCTCTCCATCTCTGACGTTCTTATTCCTTCTTCATCCTTTCTCCGTCTTCTTCTCTTATGTATTCCATATGTCTCACCTTTATTTTCTCTTTTTCTCGTCTGGAACCCCATAAAGAGGGTCCTTAGACATCCTTGAGTGTTCTAAAACTGAAAAGCAAGTTCTATGGGTTCGTTAACATGGTATAAGACACCTTTCTCAGACTATTATATGTTTG
Organism: Trachelipus rathkii; assembly: GCA_015478945.1. Lineage (NCBI taxonomy): Eukaryota > Metazoa > Arthropoda > Malacostraca > Isopoda > Trachelipodidae > Trachelipus > Trachelipus rathkii. The sequence continues at coordinate 11,797 of JABUQX010089169.1, read as the reverse complement.
AAGCCAGATTTCAACTCTGACTACGCCTCCGGCTCCGGTTCCGGAGCCGCTCCGTGATCCTTAGCATGAGCCAACTCAGCTCGAATCCTTCCAGTTTCCCTTAATCCTCGCTGAAGCATGTCGTCTATTTATTTTCCACCTACTACTGATATTAAGTTTAAGGGTTCAGCTCCCCCTTTGGATGGGCGTAGCGACATAAAACCTTAGTTCCGCTACGGTGACACCATCAGATATTTGGGTCAAGTTTGAAAGCTTTCCGATAATTATTTCCCCCTTAAGAAGGAAGGTTCGTATATATATATATATATAAATATATATATATATATATATATATATAATATATATATATATATATATATATATATATATATATATATATAATATAAAATATAATATAATATATATATATATATATCTAAATTAAAAAAAAAAATATATAAATTTATTTATAAAAATATATATATATATAATATATATATATATATATATATAATAATATATACAGATGCAACCTATATATATATATATATATATATATATATATATATTTACAGATCACCACCACTCACAGGAGGGGTAATAATAATAATAATAATAATAATAATAATAATAATAATAATAATAATAATAATAATAATAATAATTAATAATAATAATAATAATAATAATTAATAAAATAATTAATAATTAATAATAATTTTAATAATAATAATAATAAAAAATAATAAATAATAATAATAATAATAATAATAATAATAATAATAATAATAATAATAATAATAATAATAATAATAATAATAATAATAATAATAATAATAATAATAATAATAATAATAATAATAATAATAATAATAATAATAATAATAATAATAAATTTAATTTTTTCTCTGCCACATGAACATTTAAGTGATTTTCTTATTAAATCGATCATGCTGATTACGAAAATGATGTTAAAAACTTCGTAACACGTACCAATTTTGTGTGACAACGGAAAGTTTAAATAATACCGGCGCTCATTTCAAATTTAATTAGGAAATATTAAAAATGTTATTAAAAATAAAGATATATATTTATATATATTTATATATATATAATTTATATATATAAATAATACTATATTTATTAAATATATATTATTAATATTTCTTTATATTTATATATATATTATATATATATATATATATATATATATATATATATATTATATATATTTAATATATTTATGATAAACATAATATATATATATATATATAGGTATATATAATATATATATATAGTATATATATATAATATATATATATATTAATATATATATATATATATATATAGATATATATATATATATATATATACTATATATATAATATATATATATATATATATATATATATATATATATATAGATATATATTATGTATATAATAAATAATATAGATATAATATTATATATATATATTATATATATATATATATATATATATATATAAATATATATATATATATAATATAATAATATATATATATATATATATATATATATATATATATTATATATATCCTAACCATTTTTAAAGCAAAAAAGTGAAACAAAATATACAAATGCATCCATTAAACAAAAACTGTTTGCAATAAATTTAGATTTTTAAACAGCTAGTTGCCAAAATTTCATTTCTTTCTCTTATGCTGCATTTTTTCTTCTCTTAGCAAGAACCAGCAGTAGTCACCCATCATGTTAGGATACTCTTCCTGATATTCAGTGTTTCATTGTCATGAGTTACTGGTTGAATCTTTCTCCCTGTTCGCCACTAACATCCCCCATGTTATGGGGAAAGAAATCAAAATGGGAATGCACTAGGTAAATTATTTAGTGACATCCGACATCCAATCTTCTTACCCATCTCTTCGTAATTTTCAGCTTTGTTGTTACATAGAAATCCCGAAACCACTGACTAAATGCCTCCAAGCAATGGTTCCCAACCAGTTAAATCTTTCTCAAAATGTCATCCTTCAAGGAGTTTTTCTGATCTGGCAGCAATATTCCTTCTTTCAATTTTGTCTCACTTTACGCAAGGAACTGAGAGTCCTGAGATATGCAAAGCCATCTCCATTTTCATCCATTCCCTTCACAAAGTTTTTCATTAAGCCAAATTTTAAATGTAAATTGGGAAGCAATATCTTCCTTGAGTAAAATAAAGGTTGATAATACTTAACATTTTCAAGTCCTGGAACGTAGTTACTTCTTTTTGCCCAATCTTTCAGAATATAGTGTTTATTTGTAGCTCTACTGTTCCATAGGCAAAGGAAGCAGCCGTAGTTGATGAATCCACCCTGAAGTTCCATTAGCATACCTACAATTTTCAAGTCACCACAGTTTCCAACCATATCGTTTCTACTGTAATGCATTAATTAAAACTGACATATTGTCATATGTTAATTTCGTATATACTGAGTATGCTACTGGTAATGAAGGCTTGGTATTACCATTATGATTCAATACTGCTTTCACACTTGTCTTTGAGAAGTCCATAAACAGTCTTCATTCCCCTGTGACATGCTTGAAACAAAGTTCAACCATCAAACCGTCAATATTTGTGCACACACACACACACACCGATCGTTGCATGGTGAAGTATTTTGAAAATCGCTCATGTCTTTGTCTATATACTGAAATTCTAGTGCAAATTGTCGACAAAATCCACTGCTGCAGCCTAGGTCCTAAGGTCTCAGCTTGTCCTTTGCTGAGATCTAAATCTCTTACTAGCACGTCGAGCTCTCTTTTTTTGAATGAAATGAAATGGAACGAAGGACGGGTCAAATGATGTTGATGCTTTAATTCTCTCAACCCTTTCCTCTTCAGGGATATTGAATTCTTCCAAGTCCATGGTTGGCTTAGGCACTAGAAGTTCAGGGTTCCATGTAGTATGGTGGGGTGGGGCTGAGATTGCAGATGGAAAGAGAAGGATAAACTATATATGATTTTGTTTTATTTTAAAATCCTTGTACCTTTGTGAGATATATATGCTTCGTGATTTTTCTACACTCATCCACTTAATTCAAATTAGTTTGTTGCTTTTTTGTAGCAAGTTGTTACAAGATTATATGGGGTGAGCAAATTGTTCTTGGTTCCCCTAGTCTTCAAAAGTGATATTATTCAAAATAATAGTAATAAGTGGTGCGTTTCGTGTAACTGTGATTGGTTAAAGACCGCAACCATTTTTTATACGGGGAACTCCACCACATAGTATAGCGGCATTAAACAGGGTCTGGCTGGATTTAGACATTTGGTACGACGGGTTTCTATTCATTTCAGAAAGATCACATTCACATTTATGATGTTTTTTTAAATAAAGCAATACCCCCATTTTCCTTTATTACTTTCTGTCTTTCAGCTAAGCATGATCCAATACGAAATGACTCAAGAGCATCAAACATTTCCTCCTTCAACAGACAAGATGTTAACAATGAATAATATTTCATTCCTACATTCTTATAATATATTCCAATGTGAGCTATATATAATGTATTATATAATATTTCTTATTTTTTTTTTTATACTATAATATATAATTCTTATATAATTTCTTACATTCTACTCCTCTCCTCTCATCTCCAAAAATAATATATATATATAAGTTATATCAATATTCTATATATATATAGAATATATATTTAATATATATATATATATATTTATTAATATATATTATATATATATATATTAATATATATAATATATTAATATATATATATTAATTTATTAATATTATTATATATATATATATATATAATATTAATATATATACTATATATATTTAATATAATATATCCATAATATATTATATATTAATATATTATATATAATATATATTAATATATATTATATATATATAATATTAAGTATATTATAATATATATATATATAATATAAATATAATTAATTAATATATATATTAATAAATATATTAATATATATATATATAATATATATATATATATAATATATATATATATAAATTAATAGTTAATATATTAATAATATGATTGACCTGCCATTATAATATAAAAAGAAATTGGAATTAATCATTTACAATTTGTGGTTTTTTTGTCATTAAAAATTTAGATTATGTTTCAATTCTTACTTCAACTTACAATAAGAATTCAGCGAGGTGATGAGAATTTAATCTGTTCTCGGCATTTCTAAGCTCAAATTCTTTTTTATCATAACCGAAAATTGACTAGAAACAATTCGTTTTTCTTTTCCTAATTTGTCTGAGTAAGGGCAAAAAACTGCTTTTCGTTGTCGAAAATGTAGCAATTATTATTATTATATATTATTATTATTATTATTATTATTATTAAATTATTATTATTATTATTATTATTATTATATATTGTGAATTTATTATTATTATTATGTAGGCTTTATATAGTTATTTATATATGATATATTATTATAAATTTAAATACATTCAAAACATTTTAATTATTAGTTAGTTTGTTATCGTTCATTTTGCCATTATATATGAAATTATTTATTTACACCACTTATTCTTTACTCGGATCTAATGTAAGTAGCGATAACTGTATTTTATCTATTTTTCCATATTATTATCGTAATTGTCTTAATTAAATGAGTAATTACTCATTTAATGTACTCTTCCTATTTATGTATTTATGTGTATTTGAGTTCCAATTATTTTGACTTTACTGATATTCTTTAATATTATATATTCAGTGTTTTAATTAACAGTGTGAGCTTTTGAGGGAAAATTTACGAACCTAGGTCTCTAGACAGTTGAGTTTGCACATAGTGGTTGATTATATACTGGTTAAAAAGTCAACAATACAATAAATTTTGGCGAGAAACAGTTGAATCTTGGGGTTTCACATTAGTTCTGCTCAAGCATATAACTTGAGATCTATTATAGCAAAACTGTTTATCTGACTAGATAATTAATAAATGTTTTAGGTTGCATATATAATAAATATCTAATTAATAATAAGTTTGATAATATAATTATTTTGGACAAACATCACCATTAATTGCTTTGAAGGTTAGAATAATAATATTATGTTTCAATAACTCAGTAAAGGAGATAATCAAATCGTTAAATTTTTTACCAGAGTTTGTCCGTTTCTTGTACAACTTTTTCATTTCGTATGCTACATTTACTATATAGTGCATGCAAGGAAGCATAAAGAATAATTATTGAAATAGATTTTAAAGCTACTTTAACAGTTGTTCATAAGTCTAATATGAAAGTACGGTAGTTAGTCTGTTTCAAATCATGATTTTAAATTTATCAAGACGATATATAAAGATTTTATGTTATAAAAATAAAAATCCTCCTGTTATCTCTAACGAGAAAACTAATTATACAGAAGATCGATAGACCAGAAAAGGAAGGTATTTGGTCGTATGTGTTCTCTCTATTGTCAAAATATTCTATACATTTAACTATATGGTTTTAAATAATTGATTAGAAACAAAATGCTCCAAGTACTGCAATCCGAAAGTACAATTCCCTTTGTAATAATGCTTAGTTATTATACGTTATGCGGTGATATATATTAAGTTAGTAATTTTTTATTGCTTCTCATAATGTATATGATGATTATGTCGATACTTATAATATGATATATGTATGAGAAGGTAAAACTTCGCGTAAGTTTACTAGTTGTATACCTATTCACTTAACATTTTATCAATTTCAATATATAAATTTCGTGTGGGTCTATATGAGATACTACTTATATTATACTGGGTAACTTAATAAGGTTTATTATTTATAGATGTTTTTGCTTATATGTATCCCAATTAATAAGAGATGAGTAAGTTGGAGACAAGAGGTCTTCTAGAAGATGCCTACTAAGGGACTCTGTTTTCGCTTCCATTGAGAGCTTGTGACGATTAACTCTTGGATAAGTAATAATACTATATATAATAATATAATTGCTCATTCAATAATATAAAGGTGGGATATTTATGTTAAGTAAGATACAGACTATCTTGATATGTATTAGTCAATATAATTAATAATATTAACTTACCTGTATTGAATAATGAATATACATAATATAATGTTAGATAATTTTGAACTTATTATAAACACTAAATTTATCCATATGGCATGGAATATAAGAATAAATACATCATTCATAAAATAAATTTTAATAAAGATATTCGTAAAATAATAAACATAGACTTGTATCATATAATAAAGAGATACACTCGAATAAAATGGACATATCTGATTATACTTTTTTCTAGTAACTAAGGGTAATAATTGATAGTGAGATACTTAATTTACATATACACTAGTAATCAATAATTAAAAATAAAATCAGATACGACAAAATTAGATATGAATAAATAATAAGAAGAAACTTAGAGTGCGAATATAATTGATGAAAATACCAGTTGGAGAAAAGGCATATTTTGAGAGAGTAGGACTGCGGTAAGCAAGTTATAAGAGTGTAATCTAATTAGGCTAATAGTTAAACTTTACTATGTGAATAGATATATGATAGGATAATATAATAATTAAATTAAACTGATGGATTACCACATAATTAGTGTTATGAAACACGAACAAATAACATTGAAAGATTTGATGAAATATAGGAATCGGGATTATGTTTTAGTTATATCTAACTATGCATTCGTATTTGTTAAAACAGTTTTGTTAATTCCTTGCCAATAATAACTACGATGGCTGAATAAGTGTAATTAGGAACTGAGAATAAATTAATAGTAACTACACGAAGAATATAAGATCAATTATTAATCTCATGAGTTATACTATAATAAATAATAGAGTTATATTTTTGAAGAGAAGGTTCTAACCTAATGTAAGTATGAAATTAATATGGCAGGGGTGTGGGGTAGTGGTTAATACATAGTGGGAACGCAATAGAAAATTTAATGAAATAAATATATAGATTCAATTATATTTCCATCACTATCAGTATGAGATGAATCTAACCACTTATTGTGAGTTACCCTAAGTATAGGATCTCTGCATTTGGATGAGACGATGGAACAGTCTCTTGAAAGGTAGATAAGGTAATAAATACTCGAAGTGACAGTGAAGGAGAATAAAGTTGAAAAGATAATGCAATCATAATTCTGAGAATAATGTAATTATTTACTCCCTAATCAATAGCAGTAGTATTATGCATAATCATTACCATAGTAATGCATAAGCAATACTATTATGATCGACATAGAATCTAGATAATGACAGTGAATTAATTGTATCAGATGAAAATTAGAATTATGGTGATAAAAAATTGTAATTTTGAATGCTTAATTAAAACTTTAATTTATTCGTTAAATTATTGATATTGCAATTTATTTCATGCATTAAAATTAATAAAGTAATAAATTATTCGGAGATCAATTTATAACTAAGTATTAGTACTCTCTAATTGTAATGTTAGGTTACAATAACCCACAGCCAAAGGAATCATTTTATCTATACAGTTGAGGTGTTAATTCTCATCAATTACGATGAGTGATTTCTTTGAGTGAGATCAATATCAGTCTAATTTAATACGCTCAAAAATTTTACCATAATACCACTCCATACGCCGACCAAAAATAATAGTGATAATATAATAATAATAATACTGATAGAAATACTTCATAGGATACATATATTTTTAGGAAGAATAATCACGGATAATTTAATGACACTAATTAAATTAAGAACACCAATTAAAATACTATCTCAAATTCAAATAGAAGTTTTGATGCTCGTATTCTCTGTAAATCTAATCAGAACGATTATCGAGCTTATGTCGGTTATGTGTTTGTTATCATTTCGGGGGTGAATTGAAGTGTATTTGTTATACGAAAGCAATGTGGAACTTTGAGATTTAGTTAATGATATACATTCATTAGTCCCGTAGTTATAATAACATGCACTCTTCAGTAACAAGCGTCGACTGGATTGAGATTTATTGGATAGCTATTTTTCTTACGTAATTATGATATGACTTTCTACAGTAATTATATTTTATTATCCGTACGATATAATGGAGCTTTCAAATATTTGGAAATATACGCATGAGATATTATGAGTTATACCAATGAAGCTGACTAAGATAGTATAGTGGCTAAATATAATATAGTAGTGAGGATAATTTTTATCCTGATTAAATTTTGAGTTATTTAGTAGTTAGTAGTAGCTGATCTAAGGCGTGAGTATTATAAGTCCAATTAGTCCCTCTACTATGAGATAAGAGTGAACCCAAACATATGTTTGTCTTATGTTGAGGGACGTTATATCTGTGATTGCGCAGGTGTTGGCGAGAAGAATTCATATAAAGAATGGATGCGGAGTAATTAAATGAGACCAATTAATAATGAATGACATGAAGTAGGAGTTAGGAATAATATTACAATGAGTTATTAGTATGATATTATCAACTGTATAAATATTCGAGAGAAATAGATCATGCGAAATAATGAAGGTGAGGTGAATATTGTGAGAATGTAAATAAATGCTGTTATATACAAAAGGGCGAATATAATCGGAATTTAATAATATTCTCTGCGAATGTGGGTAGATGCTATCATGTGTTTTGACCTTATTAGATACATTTTTTCTCATGTTGTATGTTAGTGATGCTATTATGAGCTGAAAAGTGGAGATATAATATTTGAGAAGATTGTTCTGTATTGGAATCAAAATTTGAATAAATTATTAAGTTTGATAAAGTTGCTCAAGAAATAAAAATGAAGTTTATTTATAGAACAAAGTCTAATTATAAATTTAAATGTAAGGAATAATTATAACGATTAATGAATATTCTAAACATTGTTTCATCGCGAACAGCCGACAGTTGGATATACGGAGGCCGCTGATAGTATGAATTTATGAATTAATGTGTTGTGATCGTATATTTACCTCTGAGAGTGGGAAGAAGATAATAATAATATTTATATAGAACTTAATATATTTTATTTTCATGCTATCAATATGAAATTTTAAATTAAGTTAAGTGTAATAATAATGAATAAAATGATAAGTATAAATATCCAATTGGGATAGTAATGGGATTTTATTTTGTAATGATAACTTTTAGGTCCCGAATCAAACATTACATAAATTATTCAGGTGACGGCTTGTATTGATTAAGGGTCTATAGGTATAGCGAGACTGCGTATCTTAATTTAGACTAGTATAGGTGATTATATAATGATTATAGTAGATATGTTAATAGGTATATTATTAATAATTCGTATAAGTATATATATAGTAGTATATTAAGATGATATACGTAGACTATAGCTTGAGTATAGTGGATTATATATATATAGGTATATATGGTAGATTCAATTAGTATATTAATAATAGTGAGTAGTATTAAGTAGGGAGATGATAGTAGTAGGTATATATATAATATATATAAATAGAGAATTTAGTTAGTTATATAGTATATATAGATATGATACGTATATTAGATATTTAATAATATAGTATCTATGTGAGAATATAGGATATATGATATGAGTTAAGTATATTATAGTGGATGTATTATAATAGGGTATATATTTAGTGTGTATAAGTATATGGATAGTATATATAGTTAGTATATTAAGGTATGTATGTAATATATATATTGGGTATATAATATATAGGGTATAGTGATATGAAGTATAAGTAATAAGGATAATATATAGGGTTAGTAGTTAATGAGTGATAATATATAATAGTTTAAAGAATTATAATATAGGGTAGTAAATATTGAGTAAATAGGTGTTATGAAAAAGTGTACAGTATTAATGTAGGTAGTCTACTTATATAATAGTAGTATATATAGAGATTATATAGGAATAGATAATAGTGGTCAGATGAGGATACTATAGTTAGTAATAGGTATTAATATGAGGCATGGAGTTATATAGGGAGTAGTGGAGTATATAGTAGTATAGGTATATATATGTATATAAGTCATATATCATATATATATAGTAATATAAATAGTATAGTGGATTAAATATAGATTAGTAACTATTATGATGAGGTTATAAGTATAGTATATAACGTAATTATATAGTAATTAATATATACAATATATATGATATATAGTATTAATTATGTAGATATATATGATATTAAAAATTAGGTAGGCGTGTTATATAGTATATAAATTACTTAAATATAATTAATATATAATATATATATACTTAATTATATATATGATTAGAGATATATTATATTAATAATATAGTAGTTTTGTCATACAATTTCTAAATTAATGTTGTGATAATATCATATAATAACGTTTTTGATATAATATATTTTTATCATATTATTCTAATTTATATATAGGTTTATTAGTTTATGCTAATATAGTGCTAGGTATATTATTTGTTATATTTACTCTAGGGTAGTATAGGTATACTAACGTATATATGTATAGGTAGCGCATAGAGTATTAATGAATGTGAGGGGCGTAGCGGGGCTACTTATTTATGTAACCTAGCTTGATGAGGGTGGGCCGGTACCTCTCCAACCCTCACGGGTCACCTCAGTGAGGGAGGTCTGCGGTACTAGGTAGTGTAGGGTGCCGGGTATTATGAGTTACCTAGCCCATATATATAACCTTAGGTGACGGTCCACACTAGCTGTGAATTAAGGTAGGGCTCTTAGGCCCCATAGTAGTATATATTATACGATATATTAGGTATATATATGAGGATATAGATTATATAGATAGTGAGATATACATGATGAGTAATAAGTGAGTAGGTGGTATAATCTAGGTAATATTATATATATAGGTTATGCCTACAGTATTTTTTAAATAAAGTTACTAAATTAGCTACATTGGCTTATATCTGATATATTCGCTTCTGTAAAGCAGGTAATAAGTTGGATCTGTCTAATAGCGACAGAGTAGTCAGAGAGGGGCTCGTGGTGGAGCAATTTATACTATAGCTCTGATAACTCCTACTCAGGTTATGTTTGATTTCTATTAGAATAGGTTATTAGGGTCAGGCTTAATGATCTAAGGTGAGTAAATATATATGAGTATATTTAGAGTTTATGTTAAGTTGATATCAAGTTTATATAACTTGGATATAGTAGTATATATTATATATATGTTATTATAATTTTAATATATATATAATAAAAGTATTAAAAGCGTATAGTAATACTACTGCTAGAATTAGTATGTATAGAGGAGTATATACTATATATAGTATAATTATTTTTAATATAGTTAGTTTTTGGTCCTTTAATAATACACAGTATGAGACTGTATTTATAAAGTAAGATAAGGTTGCATAGTGATTACGTTAGTGGCTAATTATCAGGGGGGTAGTGGAGCGTGTTAGTCAATAGGTATTAGTATGGTGTAAGTATTAATACGTAGTTTAATCTATATTAATATATTATATATATTAATATATAGTATATTATTATTATAGTAATGTAATTTTTATTTTGTAAGCATATCTCTATCATATTAATATTAATTAATATTAATATTAATAATATATGATATATTATTAATATAATCTAGATTCCCCAAAATGCATGAACTTTGTTAATGGAGATAAATAGAATGAGGTAATATGTGATAATTATAATATATGTAGTTATGTTATAGATATTATATATATATTAATTAATATATATAATATTATTAATTTTATATATTGACTTTAATCACATAGTACGATGTAGCCTGCTTAGCAGTATATAAATTACATTCAATGCTATATGATGGTATACTATACGGTATGTGGTTATATATAGTATATATATGTATGGGGAGT
>JABUQX010089167.1:0-16952 GCA_015478945.1 Trachelipus rathkii | reverse complement strand
TTTCAATAGAAGAGTAAAGTTAAAAATATTAAATCTACATGTAGCTATTAAAGTAAGTTTTTAATTTATAATTTTTTCAATTTTTCAACAAACTTAATTGGCACTTGTTATACCCGTAGGTTGTAACATTCGTTTAGGTTGCTATTTCATTTTGTTGTCCATTGTAGTAAAATTTTGAACCCAGTGAGCTAGTATAGGTCTAGGGTTAAAAATTAATAAATTGAATGCCCAGATGCAGACTTTATTTTTATATATATATATTAGTTGTTTTTGTGTATATTTTAATAATTGTCGTTATTTATTATTATAATAGGATATGTTGTAGGGTTGTTAGGCTAGTATTTGAAATTTGTCTACAATTTTAGCACCTTCTTTATTATTAAAAGGACAATATCGCTGCGCTGGTAAAGTTATATCAATCTATGATGAGTAGATTGTTGGCTTTGAGGATAAGAATAATAAGATGAGTTAAGTTTGTCGTAGTATATTATATTCTTCTTAAGTATTTGTCTTATTTATTATTTATTATGGGTTGACCTGGACATTTCTAGGAGGGGCCATGCGGCTTCTTGATTATTTAATTATTTTTTGTTTGATTGACTGTATACAGTTTTCTAAAAATGACCATTGTGGCTTTCTTAAGTTATTATTCTTATTATTATGTTGAATCTTGTGACTATTCTAGTATGGCTTCTCAATGTGTTTGCTTAATTATTTTTTGTGTTAATTATTGATATTTATTGTGGTTTGACTGGTGACAGTCTAGTATTAGCCAGCTATTGCGGCTCCTAAGTTAGTCCTATTGTATTATTGGATGATCCTTTTTTATGTGAGTAGACTGGGACTTTTCCTAGTATGGGCGCTATGTGCGACATTTTCTTAGATTATTGAGTTTTATTGGCTTTGACGTGGGCTCGAGCCAAATAGAGAGGTACCTCTCATGCGGGTTGTGGATTTCGTTGTCTGCCGTGTGTTGTTGGGTTAAGTATATTCTTATTATTATGAGAGTGACCTTGTTCAATATGTCTAGATGGCGGTCTAATGCGTTGTTATCTGTTTCGTTTTATTTTTAATGTACTTAATGATTGGTTTTTTATTAATGTATATGGCAAGTGATATGCTTATAATATATTTGTATTATATTTATAATTTTTAATATAAGTATATGTAATATTATGTATAAATGACAAAATTCAGGTTTTTATTTCTTTATATATATATTTAAATTATATGGTCTTTACTGGTAATGAAAGTGAGTTATTTAATATTCATATATTATAAGGTATTTTGTTGTTAGTGTAATATTTTTAGGTAGGTATTTTTTGAATTGTTTAGTTATATTGTTATATACTTAGTATATATATATAGTTATGGTGTCTGTCTTTTGGAAGGTCTAGATAGGTCCTTATGTGCTGCTCTTATAGTGTTTTATATGAATATCTTATTATTTATTACTGGGTTGACTGGACATTCTAGCTTGAGTGGTCCTCGAATGCGCGTTCTCTCAGATTATTATATTTTATTGGTGTGATTTATAGGCTGTTTTAATATAATAGGTACATGCGGGTTTCTTTTTATATGATTTGTTTCTTAATTTATTGATTTTGTTGATTGTGACATGTCTAGAGAGGTTAATCAAAGTTTACCCTTTATGTAATTATGATATGGGTAAAGCTTTGTTAATGCAGCTTCTTATATTATTATTGAGTGTGCATGAGATGATTAATTAAATCAAGCTGCGAGAGAGCCCTCTGTTTGGTAGTATATGTCCCGTCAAACCCACAGATGAAATAAGATGAAACTGAAGCCGTGCATGATGGTGCCTATTGTTGACTTGGGGGTGGTTGCTGTCGTAGAGTCGAACCTAGATAAAAATGTAATGAATTATAGAAAGTTTTCTCTCCAAGCGACTATTTTTTGCCGATTAAGTAAATAATAAATAAGGAGATTTATAAAAGCTTTTCCGTGGTTTGCTAATAAACTTTGATATAAGGTTAAAACATATGATAATAATAATATAAAAATATATATTAAGGAAGCCGCATTAACCCCTCTAGAATGTTCCAGTAAACTCATAATAAATAAAAATAATACCCAAGAAGCCGCATGGTCCTATTTAGACTGTCCCAATCAACCAATAAAAAATTAATAATAAGAAAGCGCATTGGCCCTTCTAGAATGTCCAGTCAACCCCTCAAAATAGATAAAATAAGAATAAACTTAAGAAGTCGCATGAGCCTATCTAGACTGTCCAGTCAACCAATAATAATTAATAATTAAAAATAATATCAACTTTTCAAGCCACATTGATCTCTCTAGAATGTTCCAGTCAACTCCCTATAAATAAGAATAATACTTAAGAAGCCACATGGTCCTTTTTAGATTGTCCCAGTCGACCAATAAAAATTAATAATTGAGAAGACGCATTAACCCCTCTAGAATGTCCCAGTCAACCCATAAAATTAGAATAAGAATAATTTTTAATAATAATTAAGTAATTATTATAAAGTAATAAAACTTAAGAAGCCACATGGGCCTACCTAGACTGTCCCAGGCAACCAACAATAATTGAGAATAATAATTAAAAAGCCGCATTGGCCCCTCTAGAATGTCCCAGACAATCCATAACAATTAATAAAAAAGAATAATAATTCAGAAGCCGCATGGACTTATCTAGACTGTCCCAGTCAGCCCATAATAATTAATAATTAAGAATAATTTATTCTTAAATATTAATTGTTATGGGTTGACTGGACAGTCTAGATAGGTCCATGCGGCTTCTGAATTATTATTCTTATTTATTAATTTTTGTTGGTTGACTGGGACAGTCTAGGTAGGCCCATGTGGCTTCTTAATTATAAATACTATTGATTAATTACATTAATTATTATTAAAAATTATTATTAATTCTTAATTTTTATGGGTTGACTGGGACATTCTAGAGCGTCCTGCGACTTTCAATTATTTATCGAAGTGGAAGAATCAAGTGATGACATTTCTTCTCCAAGTTCGGTAGTTGCATAATTATTATGAGCTTCCCGTACCTTCTATGCGGCTATCAATGTCTTCTTAGACATTTTTTTTAATTATTAATTGCATTCTCTGGGTCGGTATATTCTAGTAAAGGCCCATGCTGCCTTCAAGTAGATTCTATTATTATTTCTTATGGGTTGACTGGTACAGTTTAGAGGGGCCAATGCTGCTTCTTCATTATTAATTTTTTAGTTGGTTGACTGGACAGTCTAAAGGGGACCATGCGCTCTGTAAGTATTATTCTAATTTTATTATGAGCTTGACTTGTAAACATTATAGAGGTTAATGGCTTAATTCTTTAATTATTATTGTATAATATTAATTATTTTGGTTGACTGGGGAGAGTCTAGATAGGCCCATACGCTTCTTAAGTATTATTCTTGTGTGTATTGTCCAAATTACGGATTGACTGGGACATTCTAGAGGTTATATGCAAGCTCTAATTATGTCTTATTTATGTAATTATTATGGGTTGCTGGACAGTCTAGATGTGCCCATGCTGGTTCTAAATATGGTATTCTATTAATTAAACTCTATAATGGATTGACTGGACATTCTAGAGGGGCCAATTGCGGATTTTTAATTATTATTCTTAATTATTAGATATTATGGGTTGACTGGGATATAGGTAGGCCGATTGTGCTTCGTTAATTATAATTATATTCATTAATAACATTAATTATTATTAAAACTTATTCTTAATTCTTAATTTATGGGTTGAATGGACACTCTAGATTGGATTCTGCATAAATAGGTATCCTTTATATATAGTATATATATATATATATATATATATATATAGTATATTTATATGATAAGTATATATATATATATATATATTATAGGGTAATATATATATATATATATATATATATAATATATATATATATATATATTATAATATATATATGTATATTATATTAAATATATAATATATATATATATATATATATATGTATATATATATATATATTTCGAGTGACGTCACGAATCTGAAAAAATAAAAAAAAATAAAAAAAATCAAAAAAATCAATAAAATCAAAAATGGATTTTTTTCTAAAAAAATAAAAAAAATCCCCAACCCTGCAACTATGGCTTTGAAAATATGCAACTTCTGAAGCGCTCGTGCTAGACCTCCTGGGGAAAAACATGGACCACAAAGACATGGAGGAGTAAGAGGACGTGTAGATATTAGTTTACGGTGTTTTAATTACAAAAAATTGTTGGTTCAATAGCTTGTTTGAGTTTCTGCAATAGCTTATATTGCTTGCAGTATCTCCTAATTTACTAAGTTTTTTTTAATATTCGGCTTTCTGTAGCCTTTATTCTATTTGCAGTCCCTTATTTTTCACCGCACCCTGAATTCTGCTTTTGTCATCAAGTTTCTCATCAAAAATTGCAACTTTTTGCTTTTCTACTTATGTAATATTTTGGTAATATTTTATAACCATAGTTGATGCTCACATAGTACACATTAGTAATGAATTTCATATCCTGTTAATTTTATTTTCTTTTAAAATTGCTAAATGTGAAATAATAAGCTGATACCCCCTTTTGCTAGAATATTAAGTTTTTTTGTTATTCTTAGTTTCCTTAGAGTTTATAATTCTGTTGTCTTCTTGTTATAATCCTGCACCTTTCTCTCGCAAGATTAATTTGTTATTGGTCTTTTCAAAATTGTTGTTATTTAAAACTCTATTTCCTTTTTTTTTTATTTGTGCATATACTATAAACTCTGATAGAATCATCTTTGTAAAAACTTTTTACATTTTTCTAAATTCTGATGCTTTTCTTGGTTTGAAGTCATCTATTTAAAGATCCTAATACCCTTTTTGGTGGTTTATTTGACTTCTGATTCCACTACTTATTTGTGCATATAGACTTCATAAATTGATCCATCTTTTCCAAAATAAATTCAGCAAGATACTGAACTTGTTTCCATCTTTTATATAGATAACAATCTTTGTCCTGAAATATATCAAGGACGAAAAAAGGTATTTTTTTTTTAGGTTTTTTAAACATTCAAATTGATTTAATTTTGTAACAAAATCATATGAAAATTCTGTCATACATATTTTTTTTTTAATGATTCTATTCAAAGAAACATAGTCTATCAAGTTATCAGTCTTCAACCTTATGGCTGTTCCTAAGAGTGAAGCTTTGTAACTAATATTTTCTTACAGTATCTAATGTGTCTCTCCAAAATGACCTCCTTATGAGAACTATGAGGGGTTGAAATAACACTTTATTTCTTTTTGCTCAAAAAATTTATTTACTTTTTTTCCAATTTTTACTTGTCCTGTTTCTAGATTTCTTTGTAGTTTTAACAAAGTGTCAACCGATTATCTGATTCGGATCCAGATGTTTCACAGTGCCTTACGGCTGATACAATTCTTCTTAGAAGCATTGATAAAAGCATCAGTATCTAATGAATATAACATCTCTAAATGTATAGCCTCTGCTACTTAAACATTTGATTATTAATAATCCATATCTTTTTTCTCTTACTTTCCCTCTTCCCGTTACTATAAGAAAAGGACCAAAAAGATCAATTCCACCCTGTGTAAATGGTGGAGTATCACATTCTATCTATCTTGGGGCAAAAATCTCCCATCAACTGCGTGAGTTGGCCTTGTTCCATATTATGCAATCTTTTAAGATCTTTTTAATACTTGCTTGCTTCAATGATATAGTACTTCTCTCCTTAAAGCATTTAAAACTGTTTGTTTTCCTAATGGTCCATTAGAATTCTTATAGTAATGTCTCTATTATTAACATTCTTCACCTGGAATATTTGGGCAAAGATAATGGATGTTAGAATATCAAACAAGAACATAATTCGGATTCTTATTCTTCCCACCTACCCTTAATATTCCATACCATCTAAAAATGGTAGGAATTTTGGCTATTAGAAGTTTTACTGTATAGTTACCTGCTTTTGCTTTTGTCTCAAAAGCATCTGTATATTTATGTACAATTTGTTAGGAAGTTCGTATCCCAGGAATAGAATTTAGAATATTGACTTTGTGTTTTGAAGTTTTTTTTTTGTGTTTGTTGGTGTTGTTTTTGGTGTTAGTGGGTGTTTGAGGTTGTTAGGTTGCGTTGTTATTGCCATGCATCCTTGTAACAGCATATGAACTTTTTATGCAAGAATCGTTATACTTTATCTTCTATTGTACATATATCCATGCTATTGACACTTTTTAGAACTTCGCAATTGTTGTTTTCTCTGTGTGTTGATATCTCTTGTTGTCTTTTTATAGCCATATACAGGTTTACTGTTTATTTTTATAATTTCATCTTTTTCAGCTTCTAACTTTATTGTACATATTATGTTTGTTAGCAAATTAGCTTTTATCTTTTCTCCTATATTTTTTGGTAACAAATAGATTCTTTGTACTCAGAGTTTCTCCCATAGTTTTTATTTGTTCAAAAGAACTCATTAACTGATATCCTTTACGGCGTATTATCTGCAATTGTGATATTTAGGTGTGAGTAGTGTCTTACTGGTGGTACATTAATGTCCATTGGAGGTTGGTCATTTCTGACCTTGTTTGATGCTATGGATATAGTTAACTCTTATGGTGTGACAAAGTATGATACAACTATCTTTATTCAGACTATTCAATTTATTGTAATACATCTTTGTGATAGCAAATCCAGAGAATACAGCTTGGCTGTGTATTTTCAGTATCTAATTCATCTTTAAAATTTTGGGGTACGATTCCCATCTCATATGGGGACCTTGCACTCATATTCTCCTATCTGGATAGTTATACTATTTCTTTTAAAATTTTTTCTCGAAGTGATAATCAATCGTGTTTTGAGGATAAGATACGTCAATGAATAAGTTATATTTGCGATTATCTTCTTATACAATTGGTATGTGTATAAATGCTTACCTGCAGCATATGCTATTTGTGTATAGCCATGTAATTAAAGTAATGCAGGTTCTACACTTTTGAGATTTAGATGTTGTTATGAGCAATGTAGTAGCCTGAGAACTGAAATCATTGTTAGGCTATATAACTCCCCTTAGCCATTGTTATGATTAAACTTTTTATTTATATCTGATGGTGAATTTGTGCGTCATACCCAACTTAACCTTTTTTTAATGTGTCATAATTTTGATGTTCGTTATAATTATGTGTGCTTTTAGCTTAGCGATTCAGCGATTATATCTGGGTCGAAATAAATCCTCGATGTGGATTTTCAGTTATGGAGATATATAATCTAACGTGAGAATGCTGTCTTTTGTTGAATTTTTATTATTAATTATAGAAATACGTGACTTTTTTATGTATACTTGGTTGTATATCAACTTCGTAGTTTCATGTAAATCTATTTCTAGTGTTGGTGTTCCAGGTTCCCAACTTACGTTTCTAAAATGTATCTTTTGTGAGAGAAATCTATCGCAAAGTATAAGCATGTGATATTTTCTTGTAGAATCTTTAGCTTACAAGTCTTCTTTATCAATATTTTCTAATAATATTTCTTGTGTGTTTGAGGATTACTAGCTACTTGGATGCTATTTAAATGACCATCAATTTTTTAAATTTCTCCTTTATACTCTTGTATTAAACTGTACAGCCTCATTTCTGAATTTCACAGAGCTTTAAACATCATCATCGACGGAGAAAAGATTTTTCTAAGTATGGGTTATTGGCGTAGGATACTGGATTGTCTGCTCAATTAACATTTTATATTTGCGTTTTCAAGGACATAATTGCAATGTATAGGTGAAGCTTCACACTTCCAAATATGTGAAATCTTTAATCTATTATTTCTTCTAAGAGTAATTTTTATCTTAAATTACATCTGGGGAAACCAATTTAAGAAGCGCTGATTAATCTTATCTCTATCAGTGAGTACCTGTTATTTGATTAAAACATCTTTCTCTATATCTGTCTATGAATAGCATATTTCTCTTTTTTGCTTAAGCCTTTAAAGGATGCTCTTGTAGATTTGATAATATAGTTCTGGGTGCCTGTGATTAAACTATTATTTAAAGAAATACTCTTTTGTATTGTATGGCTGCATTGAATACTACTCGTTAATTTTTCCTTTTTTGTGGATGAATTACCTTTTTAATGAGTCAAATATAGAGATCTGTCTTAGTTAATAGTTCATGTATTTCTCTAACTTTTTCTGCAAAAATTATACATTATAGTATTTTTATTCTATGTTTTCACTGTATTACTGTACATAGATATATTCTTTTATATTCAAAAATTGACTTTTTAACTGAGTAACAAGTCTTGCTATTGTGCTTGTATTATTTTTTATTAGGAAAATGCTTATTTTTATTTTTTATTAAATTGGTAAACCAACTTGGAATTTACCTGTGAGGTCTTGTAATGTATTTTCAACCTTTTTTTCCACTTTATTATCTTTACATTGTCTAAGGACTTGTTTCTATTGCTTTTCTCAAGAAATTTCTTCGTCTAAGGCATATTTCAAGCAAGATTATTTCTTTCTTGTTGTTTGTTTATGACATCTTCTAAGCTCGTGAAACATTCTGGATGATACCATCATGCTGGCTTTGGTGAACTTGCAAAGCCCTATTTCCAGATATGAATACTTATACTCAAAAGAAGGAGAGTTTTTATATTCCTTTCTACCTACTTTCTTATGTTGTGTCTTTAACATTTACTTGATTTCTATCTCTCTATTTAATATCATTTATTTGAAGTTTATGGTGATTTAAGCACGATGACTCATATATTCAATCCATTTATTGATATATCTGTGATAGTTATGCGACTCTTTAAGATTGTAATGCGAATTTCTTTGCTAGTTATCGTGTTATTATTTTTATTTATGGTTTTCATGGATTTGCTCTGTCATTCTCTAAAGAATCATAATTCGTGTTAGAATTGTTTTAAAATGGTAAGTGTTTTTATTTTATTGCGTCATACATAGTATGTTATATCTGATTGTCTTTATGGAGTGTCAATATATGACATACCTAATTCTGTGGGCGATATTTTAAATCTAGTTATAAAAGCATGACTGAATGAAGTATGTTATCTTAAACCTGATGTATGTTATTTAATTCACTTTTTACTAGTTTTACTCTTTTATAGCTGAATTTTAACTGCACCGCTAGAGAAAATAGCTTTCTGATTATGTTAACTGTTGGCTGAATCATTGTTTTGTTCGTTACCTTCGCTGATTCTTTTTGGCTTTTTGTGCTACTATTCTTATCTCTGATTGATCTTTTAAATTGCAAAAATGAGTGCTGCTGGTTTAGGGGTTTGTAGCATATTGCTCTTTTCCTAGTGATGAAGTTTTGCACAGATATTTTCTCTATCCACTTATGTCGAAATTTGCGTGTGTATCATTTTCACATGTTTCTGTGCCTTTTACAGTACTTAGCACTGACTGAAACAGTTCATTTTCCATTGAAGCATAATCTTATTGTCTTTAATTGAACTTTTGTTTTTAGACAATATTTTGTGTTTGTTCTAGATAATGCATTTTAGTTTGGATGATTTTATATGTGTTTGATTGTCTTGTTGTGTAGCTAGAAAATTGTCATGAGACTGTGATGTATGTATACTAGTTTTAATTAATTACTTTTAACTTTATTGGTGATTTTCAGCTTATTATTATTTTTGATTGTCTATCTGAGTCTCGTACATTTTTGTGTTATACTGATTCATTTATTTGTTTTATTAATTGTGTCAGAGCCCCTAGATTATTTTCTATGGGGTCATGTATTAAGTTTTGTTTTGTGTATTAAAGGTGACGTTAGCTTTTTGCATTTTGGTTATTTTTGTGTGTTTTGTTTTGGTTGTGTTTATTTTACCTACTGAACGTACGGTTTCTGGCTACCATACATTTTTGGCCTTGCTTTCTTCTTCAACAAGAACATTTGTGAAATGTACTAATATGTTTCCTTTTTGTTTATTAGCTCACTTTGTTTCGCGTACTATCAAGTCTTTCATTTCGTCGCACTGTATCACGTTGTATTGTAGGGAAGTTTTTGTTGTAACATTCTCTCAAAATGCCATTCCGAGTGTAGAATTTTAATTCATTCTCATATGGAGTAATAGTGTTTGCCCATTGACTTATGTTAATTCGAGTTTTCTAGATAAATATAAACGAAATTCTTGCTCATTAGCTGTGTCGGAGTCTATCTTCATTCTTATTTTCATTCCAACCTTTTATACTGAATGGATTTTACGCATTTTATTAGTAATAACCCAATTATATACTAATATTTATAGAGGGTCTCTTCTGGCTTATCATGACTATATGTCCATCACTATACTATTACAGATTTCGCCCGTATATTTTCTGTTTACTCTTTCTGATGATAGCGTTGATATAAGTTGTAGGGAAAGCTTTGTTCTATCATGCGACATGTGTTCCTTTCTCTATATTTGAGTTTTGAAATACTAGCAAAGAAAGCTTTATTGGGGTATGTTGATCCTTTCCAGAAGTAGTCATTCGAGGCCTCACAGTATTGAAGAGAATTATAATAACTTACTTTCTGAATTTGTGGTTTGAGAAAATTTTCTGGTGTTTATTATTACTAGTTTAGTACTGCCTGTGTAATTAATCACCTTATACATGAAATTGTGATTTTAGTTTCTGGAAAAGATTTTATAGTTATGTATTATTGTGACTGAGTGTCGCTGAATACTGAAAATTGAACATTGTCATTTTCTCTTTTGAGTCTGTGATGGAAATCTGTAATAAGATTTTTATTAGTGGACGTGCTATGTTTGTTGGAAGGTAATAATCTAATAATTATCTAGTTCCCTTTTTTTGTCCAAGTATTGTTCGTGCTCTTGTAATTTTATTTGGACGGAGTTTGATATAAACATAGTAGCATAAGATTTGTGCATATATTAGTTTTGTGTTACTATCTTAGCCTTTATAATGCTCACCTTTTATTTCGATATGTATTACTAGCCTATCTTAGTTTGTGTCATATAATACCTTTTGGCTTATATTTATTCACTGTAATTTTTATGAATAATCAGTTTTTTATATAATAATTAATTATGTGCTTTTTATTTAATGTAATGTGCCACTGCTCTGTTATGTTTTATCTGCCTCTATCATTATTGCTATTAATCACGTTACAAGTATTTTTTAGAGATGTCTTCGTTTGTTTGCATTCTAATTGGTAAATTCTAATCAGAGCCTTTATTTCAGCAATCTTAAGGGTCTAAATTATATTAGAACATGCCATAACTTGTCTTTGTTCAATTTATAGTAATTTTATTGGGTTAAACAGTCGCTGCTTAATTTCTTGAATGGACCTTTAGAACCTTGCTCCTTCAGTATGTCTCATATGCGCAGTTCGTATTATCTATTGCTTTCATTTTTTTGATTTATTAAGAAAAGTCGTGAATATCAGAAACATTAAAAAATTCTATTATATGCTCTAACTCATTCTAGTTACATTTTATTTATATAATATAAAAAAAGGAAGGATGTTACTTTTAACAATGTTTTGTGCATATTGCGAGATAATAATTATTATATATATATATATATAATTTACTGTATATGTTTTTTATTTATTTTATTATTTTAATTTTTTTTGCTACTCGCTTATAGTATAACTTTGAGTATTATTTTTTTGTGTTGTTGCAGTGGCGAATGTGATGTATGATTCCTGCATTTGGGTGAGCGATCGACTTCTGATGCGTTCTTGCATCCTATAGCCTTCTGCTTAAGATTTAGATAGATACTATGATAAATACGTATCATGGTTAAATTAACTGCCTTATTCGACATTTTTGTTTTTTCTTTATGTGGTGTTGTTATTCTGTTTTTTAATGGAGCTAGTAGGTGAAATGATGGAGCGAGAGTATTGTTCAAAAATCTATAAAAATAATAATCAAATGTATTAAAATAGTGTAAGATAAGACAAGATACTAATGCTAATAAATATGACAACACCATCATAAGATTAATATGCATTGATTAAGTACCAGGTCTTTAAGATCATTACACATGCAACCTTGTCAACAGTTTGTTGTAGTTGATACGTGTTTTTGTAGAGTTTTTGTCTCTTATTAGCTTTGTTTTGAAAACTTTATGATTGTTATTTTTTTAAATTTAATACTACATGCTCAGTCTACGTCGAGTGCATTGAGTCTTATGTACCTTGTATTAAGAAGAGAGGTATATAGCTTGTGAAGGCCCACAGCAACGTTATTTCTTCTCATCCTGTGGTGCTGAGATTAAATTGGGGTTTTCTAAATTTCAAACCCATTTACAATTAAATTTGCTTGTTCTGTATCTCATATCTGAAAATCCCGCTTTTTAATTTGCTTCTGGATGAAAATTTTTTGAGTGCTTTTTTTATAGGAGTTTGCTTTGTTGTCGTGTCAGGTGTTGCGTGCTATAGTTTCTTTATCGTGGATATTAGATGAGTTGAAGATGAATTTTGTAGCTAAGTATGCTTAAGTAATTCCAGCGGTCTGTACTAGGTTTCTTTCTTTGTGAAATTAATAGAGCTCTGTGATTGTCTGATAGTAGATGTGTAGGTTAATCTAAGATGTCTTCAATATCTTACCTATATGTTATATTTGTAGTATCAATTCTGTTTACATTTCCTGTTATTTTCTCAATTTACTTGCAAAGTTGGCAGTTTGTTGGTTCAAATAGATCTTGTTTTTTGAGTTTCTTGCAATAGACTTTATTATGCTTTGAACAGTATTCTCCTTAATTATTAGTTTTTTTTTTTAATTATAATTCGGCTTTCTGTAGGCATTTATTCGATTGCTAAGCTCCATTATTTTTCACCGCACTCCTGAGAGTTTCTGCTTTTGTCATCAAGTTTCTTATCCAAACAAAATTTGCAACTTTTTGCTTTTGCTTACTTTTGTGAATTATTTTGGTGATATTGTATAACATAGGTTGAGATGCTCACATGAGTACTACATTATAATGAATTCGTAATCCTGTGATCTTTAGTTTTTTGTTTCCTGTTTTTTCGTAATTTAATGAAGAAGTTAATGATAGATACATTAGCTAGTAGATATATTATTATTAGTGGTATATATATTATATATAAAATTAGTATTATATTGATTATTTATTATAGTTAGTAGGTTATAGGTTATATATAAGTTGTTATTATATAGTATGTTGGATATTATGTTATGTTTTATATTTTGGTATATATATATATAGTATATATATATTATATGATTTATTAGTTTGTACTATATAGTTATTATAATATAATTATATAAGTAATCGTTTTTTTATATATTAATGTTATTATATATATTATATATATTATATATATATATACGAGGTATATATATATATATATATATATATGTAGTATATTATATATATATATTATATATTATATTATATATATATATATTATATATAATATATATATATATATATATATAGTTATATGTATAGTATAGGTATTGGTTTAATATCAGAATTTGATTTAGAGATTGTCCGAGAGTATTGTGTGTGTTTTAGTGTAGATATAATAGTAATTTAAATTAAAGTTTATAGGATGTAGTGGTTGTTGTGTAGCGGTAATAGTCGTGATTCAGCTCTATGAAAATTTGATGTTTAAATTAGTAATTTGTATGTATTGTTATATGATGGTAGCCTATTAAGGAGGGGTTGTTTTTGGTAGTTTGATAGTCTAATTTATTTAAAATTTACTATTATAATGTCTTTAGGCTAAATAGTCTATATTCCAAATAAATTGAATAAACGTTATATTTTTTATTTATTTAACAATAATAGAAATTCTTAATAAGTCAAACGTTATACTTTCATTTTTCAATATAAAAGCTTGTGCGGAAACAAAAGAGCGAAACTTTTATGTTTGATTCAGCACGTGCAAGTCCGCTTAAATTTTCCTGACGCTCTCCGCACCTCCGCTAGGTCCGCACCTCTGTCTTCGATAGTCACTGCTCAGTGAGCGTGACTAAAGTAGCGGAGAGTGATCACCTTATTTATAATTATTATTATATATTATTTTATATATTATATATATAAGTACATTTATATATATATATATATATATTATATGTATGTTATTATAGTTATTAATTATTTTATATATATTATTATATAGTATTATATTAATTTTTATATTATTATTATAAATATAATTATATTATATTATATTATAATATAAATATTCTTGACACCGATATATGTTTCTTGTCGGTTTGATATTATTGTTTGAGGCTGCGCGCCGTTGCTCTTGGGCAATTGGTTTTACGCGAGTGCCGTCCTCGTAAGTATCTTGAATGACGCGCAGAAATTCTTCTCGAACAGTCTAATTTTTCGACAAATCGAAGAAACCTTAATCCTGTAAATTATTGTTTGTTTGTCTGCCTTGACAAGATTATCGCAGTTTCAGCTCTGCGCTTCTCAGATTGTTGTAGTACACCTAGGAGATTGTTTTTGCATGCCTCTCCACAATATCTAGTGCGTCAGAATACTTGTCAAGAAGATATTTCTACTTTAAAACTCTTTTCGCAAATAATAACAAGTTTTTGGAGGGGTAAGTAGAGAATGAATCATATTCACATCTCATTTTCTCCAGCTTCGAAGAAATCACCTTTCTTTTTTCTTAATACTAATAAACGCTCTGCTGCTGTTCTTGGTAAAAAAAAAAAAAGTTGTTGTATTCAATTTTGTGACGTTCACTCCATGCTCTCTATTGTTTTCTCGTTTGCACTGCATTTCAAGAATTTTTTGTAAGGTCTGAAAAGAAATTAGTTTTTATATTTTTCTGTATCTCATCCAAAATTTTCAGAGTAAACACCAAGTCTAGATAATCTCTTTCATCTTCAAAGATTCTTATTACTTGTTTTCAATCAAGTCTTCTTTTCTCCTTAATATTCTTAGAACTTTCTTTTCTCGTGAACATTCGTGGAAGGATTACGTTCTCTCTCTCTCTCTCTCTCTCTCTCTCTCTCTCTCTCTCTCTCTCTCTCTCTCTCTCTCTCTCTCTCTCTCTCTCTCTCTCTCTCTCTCTCTCTCACTCTTTCTCTCTCTCTCTCTCTCTCTCTCTCTCTCTCTCTCTCTCTCTCTCTCTCTCTCTCTCTCTCTCTCTCTCTCTCTCTCTCTCTCTCTCTCTCTCTCTCTCATTATTATTATTATTATTATTATTATTATTATTATTATTATTATTATTATTATTATTATTATTATTATTATTATTATTATTATTATTATTATTATTATTATTATTATTATTATTATTATTATTATTATTATTATTATTATTATTATTATTATTATTATTATTATTATTATTATTATTATTATTATTATTATTATTATTATTATTATTATTATTATTATTATTATTATTATTATTATTATTATTATTATTATTATTATTATTATTATTATTATTATTATTATTATTATTATTATTATTATTATTATTATTATTATTATTATTATTATTATTATTATTATTATTATTATTATTATTATTATTATTATTATTATTATTATTATTATTATTATTATTATTATTATTATTATTATTATTATTATTATTATTATTATTATTATTATTATTATTATTATTATTATTATTATTATTATTATTATTATTATTATTATTATTATTATTATTATTATTATTATTATTATTATTATTATTATTATTATTATTATTATTATTATTATTATTATTATTATTATTATTATTATTATTATTATTATTATTATTATTATTATTATTATTATTATTATTATTATTATTATTATTATTATTATTATTATTATTATTATTATTATTATTATTATTATTATTATTATTATTATTATTATTATTATTATTATTATTATTATTATTATTATTATTATTATTATTATTATTATTATTATTATTATTATTATTATTATTATTATTATTATTATTATTATTATTATTATTATTATTATTATTATTATTATTATTATTAGCATTATTATTATTTTTATCGTTGAATTCTTTGTTTTATTAGCCTTGAAAATGGGAAAGTGTCCCGAAACGTCTTCCTACAATAAAAAATAATAATGATAATAAAATGGGTATTTCTCATCACCTATAATTTTCGGTTCAGTAGGAACATTAATCTTGCGACACACGCACACACACCTACACACATACACCCACCCAAACACACACACACACACACACACACATATATATATATATATATATATATATATATATATATATATATATATATATATATATATATATATATATATATATATATATATATATATATATATATATATATATATATATATATATATATATATATATATATATATATATATATATATATATATATATATATATATATATATATATATATATATATATATATATATATATATATATATATATATATATATATATATATATATATATATATATATATATATATATATATATATATATATATATATATATATATATATATATATATATATATATATATATATATATATATATATATATATATATATATATATATATATATATATATATATATATATATATATATATATATATATATATATATATATATATATATATATATATATATATATATATATATATATATATATATATATATATATATATATATATATATATATATATATATATATATATATATATATATATATATATATATATATATATATATATATATATATATATATATATATATATATATATATATATATATATATATATATATATATATATATATATATATATATATATATATATATATATATATATATATATATATATATATATATATATATATATATATATATATATATATATATATATATATATATATATATATATATATATATATATATATATATATATATATATATATATATATATATATATATATATATATATATATATATATATA
>JABUQX010089166.1:17500-33946 GCA_015478945.1 Trachelipus rathkii | reverse complement strand
AATGATAAGCTAGGACGACCCGGGGCCGCGGGCTGGCTCTAATCTTAGCCTGGGCCGGGGCGGGGTTAGCTAAAAATATTAGAAATGTAATCAAAAACACTGAAAGTCTTAAACAACTTAGGATGAAAATTAAAATATAATTTCAGATTAATAATATTTTAATTATAAAAAAGGAATACATTTAATTAATTCAATTAAGTAAAATATTTTCGAAAAGAAATTTTTTTTAGGAAAAATAATTTGATTTTCTAGGAAGAATAAGTGTGTGTTAAATATTACTTATATATATATAGTATATATATATATATATTATAATATATATAATAATAACATATTATATATATATATATATATATATTATATATATATAGTATATAGTATATATACTATATTATATTGAACGCCTCGATGGCGCAGGGAGTTGATGTTCCACCGCCTCTCATTACGAAGAGGACGCTGCGTTCAAAATCCTCGCGTAACAGTTGGGTTTTACTACCTGGGGCAAGGAATTAAAAACTTGACTCTAACACGTTGGTGGCCGCTGTTTGGATAGCGGCCTTAAAGTTCGATTTCCTGTGGTCCCCCGTGTTACCCCTGCATAGGGATAAAAAGCACGTTTAATAGTAGTTTTTATTTTTATTGTATTTCAATTGTCTGTTTATCATTTAAAGGTCTAATAGCCGAATAAGATATACTTAATATATACATACATATATATATATAATATATTATATATATATATATATACTATATAATATATATATATATATATATATATAATAATGCGTAGTTTCCTTTTCTTTCTTCACCTTCCTCTTGCCCCAAGATTGGGAAGTAAGGTGCTGTACAAGCATCGGAAAAGAAAGAGCAGTAGGAGAAACATGACAAACGTTCGAAAAGAAAGCCCCAGCCTACCGCCCCCTCTGTACCATTAATAGTGAGAACTCGTCGGCAATCAGAAAAGCCACCCTAGAGCATCATGGGACCGCGACGGACCCTCACTATGGTAAATCTGTCAATGTAAGAGTTCTCCTGCGCCCCAGGGTCGTTGCCACAAACCATGGCCCCCTACAAAACCCCGCCATTCTCTAGTATTAAGCACCTGCACCTTTCTTCTCGCCCTCTGCCAAACTCACATCTTCCTCTCTCCTTCAGACATTCGTTCACCGACTCATACCCACTTTCCTCTTCGGTCTCCCAAGCCGGTCGGTTCCCAACACACTCAGCACTATACATCCGCTTAACCAACCAACTATCACTCATCCTTTCCACTTGCCTAAAAACCATCTCAACATACTTTTCATTATTCTCTCATTCTACCCCTTCTTCACCACCACACCACTCTCAACTACGTCATTCCCTCTCTTATATCAATTCTTCTCACACCTAGCACACCCTAAGGATTGTCCACAATCCTGAACACATATTGAACTTTATATCTATACTTCCTTATTCCAGACCATAGTCTCAACTACCATACAATAACAAAGGTAATAACATACCTCCATGTAAGACCCTGCACACTCAAGCACTTTAGTCCCTATACTTTCACCAACGATTTTATTGCACCAGCCACCTTCCTGCCATTCACGGCTTTCCTACCTACACCTCTGCATCGTCCGTTCCCTTCTCATCCAACATATACACCCTAAATATTTAAACTCAGGGACACTGTTCTAGCTGCTCACCATCTAATAACTTCACCACTGAGGACTGTCCTCACTCACAACCACTACCTTACTCTTATCCACGTTTACTTTCAAGCCCTCCTATTACACACCCTGCCAAATCTCTCTACCAAGTCTCTCAAATCCTCTTCAGATTCGCCACAAACAGACCAAAATTTCATCCGCACAATAGATAGGTAGAGGCACCCGTTCCACTCATTCTCCCCATTCTCCACCATTTCTAACATGCATTTTCTGCCATCCCCACCCGAATCTCTTTCATAACCCCCAGTCTCATATCACCAAATCATATGAACTCAACCAAGGAGACATAAAACAACCCGGTCTCACTTCGCTATTAATCCTAGACAATCACCACTGACACCATTTATTCTTATGGACACGCTTCCACTATCGTCTAAAGCCATATTTGGAATTCATCTATCAGAAGCCTAACCACCAACACCATATATCACTAACACCTGCCATAACGCTTCCCTATTAACTCTATCTATCGCCTGATGCAAATCCATAAAAACCAAATACAATTTATTCTTCTTCTCCCTCATTTCTCAATCATCTTGTTTCAATGTAAATGATTTTGATCCACACGATTCCTCTACCAACTCCTAAAACGCACTTTGTTCTTCCAACCAAATCCAGTCCTTCAGTCACTCGATCACTCTTTCGACCAAAATACCAGCATATACCTTCCGTACAACACTCAGTATAAACTAAATACCCTATAAATTTCTACAGTTCCCTTATCTCATCCCACCCTATATAAGGGTACTATTAATCCTCTCTCCCTTCCAATCCCCTGGAACTATACCTTCCATAAAGCTTTATTACACAACTCCAAAATCCAATCAATCACCATCTCGCCTCCGTTCTGATCATTTCACCATAATTTCATCTATACCTGCGAGATTTACCATTCTTCAACTTTTCACTCTACCCGCATTACCTCCTCGCTTACTAATGACCTCATCCAAAAATTACCTATTCCTTCTTGCACCATCAAAGCCACCACACACATTCACTATCACCTCTTCATACTGTTAATATTGTGCAGATCTTTCGAAGTGTTCTTTCCAACACTCCGCTCACACCATTTCATCAGTTTACAAAAGCACCATCCCGTATTCATTATTCTAAGCAGATTCCCCTTATTCTCATTCTTAACCTTTCGCGCTTCCATTCCAAGAAGAGCTTCCTATTCCCTTGTAAGTCCCCATTCATCCGCCTTTCCAAACTGTCATTTACCTCTTGTTTTCTGCTACGTATACACCTACTTAGTATTTCTTTTTCCCTCGTTATATATATTCTTCCAAGCATCTTTCTTTTGAGTCTTCATCATTTGCTTCTAGTACATTCAACCCACGCTTCTTTTTTACCTGTAACCGCTTTCATCACCTCTTCATTTCACCACTCGACTGTTAACATTCTTACTCTTCCTACTTTAGCACATCCACATTACTTCCTTTGCACTACTACTTCATTTGCCCCCAGATTTAGTTCAGTATCAACTGTTCACATTCAACCGTTTTACTAGCGCGCGATATATTAATACTTTATCCTTATTATCTTGCTCACGTAACTTCTATGATCTTAATTTTACCCTTACTTTCTTCGACACTTCCTTCCTTCTCCATCCAAGCCCCCCACTAACTTAACTTTACAAGAAACAACATAATGATCGATTAATCCCATTCCTAAACCCCCTAAACTGATTTAACATCCAAACACATAACCTTCAACATCTCCTTCTTCACAACAAAAAATCAATCAATCATACTTCTTCACTTCGATACCATCTCTACCTTACACCAACTCTAGTAACTTATGGATACTCTTGTGTTTAAAAGAAAGTATTACTTACACACATACTCCTCTTCAACAGAAATCAATCACCTTGCCTACCAAGTTTCTCATTTTCTCGCCGCCACTCCAAAAAACCACCTGTCTACTACCATCCTTTTTTGATTCACCGTATCCAACCATTCAGGTCCCCCAACAACTATCAATCTGGAAGCTCCTAACTTCACCCCATCCCAAAAGCATCATTTCAGATTATCCCAAAATCGTACTCTCTTCAACGTTCCCTCAGATGGACCATGCGTCCACAACCACACATACCTGACCTTTTCAACTTAAAATTTATACCATTAGAATTCAGGACTCACACATCTAAAGTCTACCATCTAGGTCTTCATACCACAGGCACTCATCAAATTGCGCAACTCCTCTCTTCCTCTCTCTTCTCTTCCACACCAGCACGCACACATTTCACATCACACCACTCAATTTCACCTTTTCCTTTTCATCTTTGTTTCAGTCACAGCAGAGCAATCAAATTTGCCCTTACTAAATTACATCCATCACCTCTCCCTCTTCTCTCAACATTTATTTATTCTGACATTCCAGTACCCATACGATTCATACAGTTTCGCCGAAAGATTCAAGGGTCGCTTACGGGCATCACGACCTTCTCCGAGGCCTGCCATTAGCATTCCTGGCAAGAAAAGATGGTAGTAGGCAGGCCAACCCCCAAAACTAATCACCGTCCTTAGTCTGGCGTCCTACGACGCGCAGGACATACGATGTGAGGACTATTCTTTCTCCCCTACACACAGGGATATGAGAGTAAGGATGTCGGATAAAGAGGGTGGAATGAAAGAATGGAAAATTTATGAAAAATGAGGGGAAAGAAGAAGGTTGAAAGAATTGTATTTTAGATTAGCTAATGCACGAATGCATAACAAATGCACATACACGGAAGGGACGCACAACACACAAAAGACCCAATTCAATTAAAAAATAATTTTGAAAAGAGATTTCGGAAAATTATTTGATTTCTGAAGATATTACATTAAATATTTTAACAATATATATTTATTTCCTTTCCGAAATTCGTTTGATATATCAAAATTCGAATATTTTTGCTTAAAAAACTCCGGAAAAAAAAATTATATTTGGCCCTCAATTTTAATTAGAAATGAATGGAAGTTACGTTAAGAACATTTGAGCTATTTCGCGTTTATCTACTCAAAGGATTTATAAAAAAGAGTAATGCAATTAAAATATATTTTTTTTATTTGTTTGAATTGACAACATTATTTAGTGTAAATTACAGTTAACCCCGGTAGAAAACCCCGGTTTTTCCTGATGTTTGGCCTGGGCCGGGGCCCCGGTCGGTTCCTAATAATAGCTATGTGGATATTGTGTTTTTTAAGGAAATGGTTGAGTTCTCTGGATTTGTTGGTTAAGCCATTAATATTGAATTGTAGTATGTTGAGTTTTGGAGATTATTGGTTTGCGTCGGAGGAGGGTTTGGTTGTGCTTGGGGCTACCAAGTTGCACAGTGTAGCCTGTTTGTATCTGGGAGGCGTTCGGAATGGTGAGCAGGTCCAGGTGTACCCATTTTCAACGGCAGAACAACACACTTGAATGCTATTTTCGTTCCAACGTTTGTTGCCACCCACCCACCCAGTTAAGTATTTCAAGGGACCGGACTTGCTCTCGACTAATTCTCCCTGACCGGAGGAGAAGTAGTTTCCCTGTAAGAAAAAGAAAGATAGACAGAAAAGGTAGACTTGAACATAGATGAATGAGACAGAAAAGGTAGACTTGAGAAATAGATGAATGAGTAGGAGGAGGAAGAGCAAAGTAGCATAAAATACGACCTGTGGGCCCGGCTTTAGAACGGCTCCTTTCGGCGATAACCCTCCTGGTGGAGGGGGGGGGGGTAATTGTGTAATCTTGCTGCACCTTCCCCCACCCCCTGGGGCTGAAATTCCTGGGAGCTCTGACAGAATATACTCCATCTGTGGCAGATTGTTACAATTGCTATGTTTAGAGTCAGTCTGTAGTTTTGTAATCTAACATAAGTCAGTAAATTTGATGTTTATTTGAAACTGCAATATGTGATATCTCAAAAATCTGATGTGATAGACAAAAATCGATGACACATTTGGAATCAGCACCCCAGAATTACCTTAAAACATTGGAAAACCTTTTTAGTGCCAAAATCGTTGTTGACCAGTGTTATTATTAATCAAGAGAATTAAAAATAATAGTAATAATTATAATAATAATAATAATAATAATAATAATAATAAACATAGTGAGGGTCCATCGCTGTAACATGATACGCTTTAGGTGATTTTCTGACTGCGATGAGTTCTCAACTAATTTAAGGGTACTGAGGGGCGGTAAGAGCTGGGCTTCTTTTACGACTTAGTGTACACTGTCTCCTACTGCCTTTTCTTTTCCGTATGCGTCTGTACGCACCTTACTCCCATCTTTGGGAAAATAGAGGAAGATAAAGAAAGAAAGAAAGATAGTATATACGATGTATATATATATATATCATATATATATATATACTATGATATTATTATATACTTATAAGTATTATATATATACTAATACTATATATATATACATATACTATATATCACTATATATATATATATATAATAAAATATAATACTCATAGTATATATATACTATATTATATATATATATATATATATATATATATATATAGTATATATTATATATATATATACTATAGTAACTATATCACTTTTCTTCACCATTCCTCTTTTTGCCCCAAGAGTGGTGAAGGTAAGTGCAGACACACCACTCCATCGGAAAAGAACAAGCAGTAGGAGAACGAGTGGACAGAACGTCGAAAAGGAAAAGCCCAAGCCTTTACGCGCCCCTCTCATGTACCAGTTAATTAGTGAGAGCTCGTCACAAGACAGAAGAAAATGCCACCCCTAGACATTCATGGAAGCGCTACGACCCTCCACTTGATGGATAAATCGTCAATGTAAGTGTTCATTCCTTTTGCCCCAGGTAGGCCACAACCATGCCCCCCATACAAAACCCCGGCCATTCTCTCTCCTATCATGCACCCTTACTCTCTCGCCTCTGCCAAACTCCACATTATCTCTCTCCTTTCAATATGACATCGCTTCCTTCACCGACTCAATCCACTCCCTCTTCGGTCTCCCAGCCGGTTGTTCCCAACACACTTCACCACTATACATCCGACTTCACAACGACTATCACTCATCCTGTTCCACGTATGAACCAAAACCATCTCAGCGATTACTTCATTTATTCTTCTCATTTACCCCTTTCTTCTCACACCACACCACTCTCTTAATAAGCGTTCATTCCTCTCTTCATCAATTCTTCTCACACTTAGCACACCCCTAAGATTGTCCACTGAACACATTGAACTTTAGATCATACTTCTTATTCCAGACCTATACCGTCTACACTACCATACAATGAAACAACAGGAACAACATAAACACTCATTGTAAGAACCCTAGCAACACTTCAAGAGTAGTCCCTTGCATTCACCAACGATTTAGATTGCACCAGCCACCTCCTAGCCATTCACACACTTTCCTCAACTACACTCTGCATCGTCCGTCCCTTTTCATCCAACATACACCCTAAATATTTTAAACTCAGACATTGTTCTAGCTGCTTCACCATCTAACATAACTTCAGCCTAGAGCAGTGTCCTCACTCACAACCATAACCTTACTCTTATCCACGTTTACTTACAAGCCCTCCTTTTACACACCCTGCCCAAATCTCCTCTACCAATCTCTCAAACTCTCTTATGATTCGCCACACAGAACCAAATCATCCGCTATAATAGGTGTAGGGCACCTTCCACTCATCTCCATTATATCCTCCACCATTCTTAACACCTTTCCTGCCCATCGCCCGACCTCGAAATCTTTCACTAAACCCGCACCACTTTAAGACATATACAAAATGTGAAATAACCAGGAGACAGTAAACAACCCTGTCTTACTCTCCGCCTATTATCCTAAAACCCAATCACATTGACACCATTATTTCTACACACGCCTTCACTATCGTCATACATGACACTTTTGATTCCAATTCAGAAGCCTATCACCAAACCATATACAACTAACACCTGCCAAACGCTTTCCCTATTAACTCTATCATACGCCTTGTTGCAAATCCATAAAAACCTAAATACAATTATTTTCTTCCTCCCTCATTTTCTCAATCTCATTTGTTTCAATGTAAAAGATTGATCCACACATCCTTCACCACTCTTAAACGCAACCTCCTGCATTTCATCCAATCAGTCCTTTCAGTCCACTCGACGCAACTCTTTCGCACCAAATACCAGCATATATATACCTTCCCTACAACACTCAGTAAACTTATTCCCTATAATTTCTACAGTTTCCCATATCTCCCTTCCTTTACCGACTTATATAAGGGTACTAATTACCGCTCTCCTCAATCCCTTGGAATACTATTACCCTCCATAAACGTTTCATTACACAACTTCCAAATCCAATTCATCACCATCTCGCCTCCGTTCTTGATCATTCCACCAGTAATTTCATCTATAACCTGCAGATTTTACATTCTTCAACTTTTTCACTTTACACATTACCTCCTCCTTTACTAATAACCTCATCCCCAAATACCTATTTCCTTCTTGCACCATTCAACCCACACACGTATTCTAACTATCACCTCTTCATTACTGTAATATTGTGCAGATTCTCGAAGTGTTCTTTCCACACTCCTCTCACACCTACTTCATCAGTTTACAAGTACAGTATAATTCATTATTCTAAGCGATTCCCCTTATTCTCATTCTTTAACCTTTCGTCCTTCCAGAAGAGCTTTCCTATTCCCTTGTAGTCCCATTCATCCTCCTTCCAAGACTGTTCATTTACCTCTTGTTTTCTCCTACGTATACACCTTTATAGTATTTCTTTTTCCCCTCCCTATATAATTCCAAATATCTTTCTTTTGAGTACTTCATTTTCATTTGCTTTTAGTACATTCAACCAACTGCTTCTTTTTACCTTTAACCGCTTCATCACCTCTTCATCTCACCATGTCACTGTTAACATTCTTCTTTCCTACTTTAGCACATCAACTACTAACTTTGCACTACTAAACAATTGCTTCCTTCATTTGCCCCCAGATTTGTTCAGCTAATCAACTTGTTCACATTCAACCGTGTTTATCCTAGCGAGCGCTCCTTACATCATCTCTACCTTATTATCTTGCTACACTTAACTTTCTCACTTACTTATTAACTTTTAGCCTCACTTCCTTTCCGTATCACCCTTCTCTCCATCCAAGCCCCACTAACTTGAATTTTTACATAGAACATAACATAATGCATTCCGATAATATCCACATTCCTAAAACCCCTAAACGATTTAATCATCCAACACATTACCTTCAACATCTCCTTTCTTCACCAACACTGAATCAATCATATTTTC
This sequence comes from Trachelipus rathkii, assembly GCA_015478945.1. NCBI lineage: Eukaryota > Metazoa > Arthropoda > Malacostraca > Isopoda > Trachelipodidae > Trachelipus > Trachelipus rathkii. The sequence continues at coordinate 24,957 of JABUQX010089166.1, read as the reverse complement.
ACTTCGACTACCATTCTACTACCTACACCAACCTCTAGTATCACTAATGGATACTTTGTGTTTAAATGAAAGTCATTACGTTACACACATACCTCTCTCTTCACAGAAATCAAATCACCTTCCTACCATTCTCATTTTCTCCCGCCACCCCCAAACCACCTGTAGTATACCATCTTCCTATTTTTGATCACCTATTCCAAACCACTGTGCAGGTCGCCCCAAAACTCATCAATTCTGAAGGCTCCTACTCACCCGCACTGCCCACGAACACATTCAGTATTATCCCCCCAAAAAAAAAAAAAAAAATTAACCTAGGAGTCATTGATTATATAATATTTTGAGCTAAGTTGAGTGATGACTGACCATATTAATATAATATTATAATACATATAAGTATTATATAATATATAGTTATATATATAGTATTATTTATATATATATATTCTTTTATACTATATATTATATGTATATATATATACTTAATACTATTATATTATATAGTATACTTACATAGGCTATATTATATCTATTATATATATATAATACTTATATAGTAATACTATCATCTAATAACATTATATACCTAATATATAATATAGCTATATATATAATCTTTCATATATATACTATACTATATATATATATTATATATATATACTATCATATATATATATAATACTTATAATATGCTATATATATATACTATCTAACAGTAATATATTATTATAATTAATTAAATATTTAAATTTTTATATATACATATCAATATTATATATATATATACTGAGCACTACTATATAGATATATATATATTAGATAATATATATATATAGTATTACTATATAATACGACTATATATATATAACTATTATTTATTATTATTATATTATATTTATAGACTATATATATTATATATCCTTTCTTGGGGGGTGGGGGAGCTGTTCATTACCTATCGTAGTAGGTTCCATGAGTTATATGTTTTCCCGACCAATTGGGTTAATTATGTTAGTCTCTGTAAATAATGAACTTGTCTAAGCATATTGGTTTAATTTTCCATTATTTTTATTTACAGAAACGGACACAATGTTTGGTGGTATCTCAGCCTTTCCTGAAAGTTCAACTATCGTAAGTGATTTAAGAGCGAAGAAAAAATATCATGGCTATAGAGCTAAATCGAAATCCTTAGGAAAATGAAAAATCATGTAATTTCGTATTTGTTAGATTTAAAATCTTTGTATAGAAAATAAAAAGTTTAAATTTGTAGAGATTTATTTATTGATGCTGATATTTTCCTTTAGTTTTATCGGTTAAGATTTTAATGGAAGGTAGCCAAACTTTAAAAATATAATAAGTAGTTTGATGGTAAAATTTTTACTGTTGTTCTTGTTAAATAATGCACTTTTGGACAATAGATTTCCGAAATGACGATTTTACCAAATTTCGAGACATGCTTAGTTTAATTGACTGGGATAAAGAGTTTAAGTACCAAAACTTTTATCATGTGGGAACATTTTAAACAAAATTTGTTGAATATTCGGTCAGTATATTTTAAGGATAAACCCCATTAGGGTGACGAAGAGAAAAAAATGTATGGTGGAATAGAGAGAGGAGAGAGAAAATCAACGAAAAACGCGGATGTTTTAAAATATTCGAGTGTAGTATTAGGGAGAATGATTTAGAAAATTATAGGAAAAATAGAAATGACCTTAACCAGTCAATAAAAGCAAAGAGAGAGGCAGATATTAATTTAGCAAGGAATAGTAATAAGGACCTTAAGTTTTTTAGCTTTATAAATTAAAAGTAATAGGACAATTGGTCCAATTTAAATTGATGGAAATTTAGTGAGCTCAGATAAGAAGCTGGTCAACATTTTCAATATTTATTTTGTTTCAATGTTTACCCAGGAAAGATTGGATAATAGTACTGGTATGCGTGGAATAAATAGACTTGCAGAATTTGAATTTGAGGTAAAAGATATTAAATCTTTGCTGGACCATATTGACCTAAGTAAAGCCGCAGGTCCTTGAGGGAGGTTAGTACCAACATTGCAAAGGCACTGTATGTGATTTTAAAGCGATCTATAACATTTGGTAAATGTTAGGCTAGTACTAGAGTATTGTGCACAAGTTTGGGCCCTTTATTTAAGGAAAGACATAGCTATGCTAGAGAGATTGCAACGTAGAGCAACAAGGATGATTTCTGGGTTTGAGGGTAAGAGCTATGAGGAAAACCTGAAGGGGTTAGGAATATTTTCTGTAGAAAGGCGATTTTTCAGAGGGGGACAGTATGAAAATTAAGGCGGCATGCCGTCTTGCCGTCTTGAATACGAAAGCATTCATTCAGTAATAGGGTTGTTAACTTCTGGAATGGTTTGTCGAAGGTTGTTGAGTGCGAATCGATTGCATAACATTCAAGAAAGTATTGGATAGGTATATGGATGGTTTGGGTATATAGTATATTTTGATCAAGCCAAATTGGCGGGTTTTTAGTTACATTAGTTAAGGTAAAACTGCACGTTATGACTAATAAAGTTATTAAAGCTTGTAGTGTGGTTAGCATGTCCTTCAGCCATATTTTTTCTAGTTTTAGACCTGGTGTATCCTATGTAAATTACTGACAAGCCCTAAGGTACTTTGTGGATTTGCATGAACATTATTGGTTCTATTAGCTTGACTGGGAGTCTCGATAGGCCCATGTGGCTTCTTATGGTCTCATAATTTGGTATTTTATATAGTGCATAGACTAAGAAAAAACTTTCGGTTTTTTAGTTAGTCAAGTTAGCCACATGCTGCAATGATGATAACTTTCTTATAAAATACTTGCGGTTAGCACGTACCTTAGCTATTGGTTTCACTTATGGTATAGTTGGTGTATATATTATATTGGGCTTTACTTCGTGTAGGGTATTGGCAAGCCTCAGGGTGCGGTGTGGGTTTTGCTTGACTGGAACAAGACCAGATAGGCCCATAATTATCTATATATATAAAAAAATTTCTTTTGCCTGAAAGCGACTTTAGCCACCAAACTTCCGAAATGAAACGATCATATAAATTCAACATCTTATATTCTTCAATTGAAGGTGGTTTTGAGACTTCACCTTACACCTTCAAGTTAATCGCATGAAACAGTCTTTACTTGGATAATTTGTTATCAATGAAGCAGTAGAAATTAACAGGTACCAGTCCCAATTGATATATTCTGTGGTAATTTGTCTTTTTTTTTTTGTCCAATCCTGTACCAAATATTGGTAATTATTACACATCCAGATTTTATACTTTCTTTTAAGTGCATTTTCACTCGTTAAGAAATATTAAAAAGACCTTCGTAATAAGAATCGCTGAGCAGGATCTGGTGCCCAACTGTCCAGTAACGCAAGAGATTATTACTAATCCTTTATGAATCTAGTTATACTAAGATACAATAGTCAATCATGAATTTTGAAACATTTTAACTAAACAAAAATTTACTTTTCATTAATATTCTTTAGGTCAATGACTAGTTTAGACGTCAGATTTTCGAAATGATTTTGTTCTATCAAATTCTGATGCTTAGCTAAAAATAGAATTTAAAGATTTAATTAGATTTTGTAGAATCCACTCAAACTGTCCTGCTTATATAGTTTAATATTTGAGCATAAAGGAATATAAAACATTGTTTAATAATAAATTTAATCTATACAATAAATTCTATACATAAAATTGGAATTTATGAATTTTAATTTCAATGCAAAAAAAATATTTAGCGCATTGTATTGACATTGTTGAAAAGTATGATGCCATATCTAGAAAATAACTTTTTAAATAAAAAAAAAATTATATACAACAAATGCATTCAAAGATTTGTCAATAATTTGCGGTCTCTACCTATATAGATGTTAATCTCAGCCCATTTAACAGAGGCAGCAAACTAAAGAAAACCCTCAAAATACCTTGTACGGAGTAAAGAAATACATCTCCCTATAAATATAAAGAGCTTAAAAGGCAAAGAGGATAAGGAAAGACATCATAAGACAGAAGAGACCCATAGCTTCGGAAAGGGCAAAACCCAAAATGGCGTATGAAAAGAGTTGCTGTTTTAATGATGGGTTTCTCGCATAACCAATGATTAGAGAACCGAACACTGTTCCAATACCAGCTCCTGAACCTGCAATTCCGACAATAGCAGCTCCAGAACCAATGTATTTTGCTGCAGAATCAATGTCACGGTTAGTACTCGTAGTCTGAATGGCCCTAGAGACTGGTGCAGCAGCAAGTGGCCGTGCAAGCAATTGGCTTTTCAACTGAAAAAAAAAAACATTTTAAAAATCTTGAATCATAAATAGTTTCATACCTTTCAAATATGTTCTTAACTTCTAATAATAAATTTCACTTCAGAGTAAGTTAACCTAGCATCTTAATGACATTGTTGAGAAAAGTAAAGATTGTATATAATCAATTATAAAACTTGATGATTAAAGAAATTGGAATTTAAAGAATCAGTCACATGCATGAATTATCGTTGCTAAAATCAACTGATTTTCAAATGGGGGAAAACTTTTGAAATAGCAACACCTTTAAAAAATAAAAGAAAAAACTCCAAATTGAAAGATACTATATTACCTTTTGAACGCTATACGCTTCCTAGTGCAAATTTACTTGTTAAAGAATATAATATATAAAATCTATCCTTTACATAAATATATTTAGTTTAAAAATGGAGAGCAGGAGTGAAATGGACAGCAAAAAAGCAAGGAATAGTCTCCTAGGATTAAAGGATGCGACTCTAATTTTAAGATCATGAGTTTTATGAACTAGTGAGGATGGAGGGTCGGAAAAAGATTTTATTTTCAAGAGAAATACGAGACATTGAGGAAAATTAAAAATGAGAGAAAAAATAAAATAGGATGGAATAGCAATAAAAGTGATCAAAGGAGGTGAGAAACTACAGAAAGAATTTGCAAATTTAGGTACCAGAAAGATGGGGTTGAATCAATGTAAGAACAAGATATAAAAACAATAGTTTGGTAGCGCAGTGTCACACAATATTGTTTAAAGCATATTTAGATACTGTAATAAAGGTTAAGATTGACGGAAGACATTATAGCGTGGGCTGATGATCTGGCATGCTGAAGTGGAGATGGCGTTTTGCTTCTCAGAAGTTACAGAAGACAGGACTTGAGATGAATATTTATAATAAATTTTAAAAGGGGGACATGGAAGAGAAAACTTTAATGATATCAGTAACTGTCTACTGAAGAGGGTGGAAATGCCAGAGAGATTATTGGTAGGATACAGCAAGGCAGTGGGAACTTTGTATCCCATCATGAGGGATCAACAAATATATGTAGCAGTCAAATATGCGATAATGCACTGATATCTATTCCGTTGTATGGACCCTAAATCTGGAGCACCACAAAATAGGAGGAAGGCAGAATACAGACATAGGAGACGGAGGTCCTTACTGCTATGGCAGGGAAAACCAGGAGAGCAAGAGACAGTAAGAAATGAAAGTGTGAAGCAGTAGAGGTGAAACCCATATTACACAGCAAGGCTGAAGCCAGATTGAAATGGTGGAGGAGACATTATTAGAGAGGATGCCACTGAACAGTGGCATAAAGGAGGTGGGGTGAATGTTGAAAGGGGTCACACAAAATTAAAGACTGAAGGAATCAAGTTGAGAATTCCATGAGACCAACTCCAGACAATGCAAATCTTAATGCTGGAGCAGGCGAAACAAAAGGACTGGCCCAGCTAACAGGCTAATACCCTTTCTGAGAGGATAGAAATCTACAAAAAAAAAATAATTTACTTAAAAATACTTACAATTAAAGATCTTGCTTGTGGAAGGGTGATTCTGGCAGCATACATTTTGTATAATTTCTGAAATAAGAAAATATTCAAATCAAAAATAGGCTTCTTGTGCTTACAAAGATGAAAAAATAGCTTAATTTCTAATCCATTAAGAATTCTTCAACAACTGTTTAAAATGATTATATTTCAAAGTAAAATAAAAATTCAGAAACTTGGAACCATTAAGAGGGTACATTGAATATTTGTGAGGCTTTTATAATCTTTTCCCAGTTAAAAAAACAGCAATAATGTAACTGGATTTAACAGCCAGGGATCACATTCCAAGATCCTGCTTCTACCTAGTAAGATTTTTCTTTAAAACTTAGAATATAATTAGATTTATACTGAACAACCTAATTATTATATAGAAGTATTTGGCTTTAATTTCTTTCAACTGAGAAAAAATTATATTCATTCATAAGGGATGATATATATATATATATATATATATATATATATATATATATATATATATGATATATATTATATATATAATATATATATATATTATATTATAGATATTATATATATATATAATATATATATATATATATATATATATATAATATATATATATATTATATTATATATAATAAATTATTATATTATTATATATATATATATATATAGAACGCCTTCGTGCGAGGAGGGTTGAGTTCACAGCCGTTCATACGAGAGGACGCTGTTCAAATCCTCCGCGTAACAGTTGGGTTTTATCTTACCTGGGGCAAGAATTAAAACTGACTCTAAACACGTTGGTGGGCGCTGGTTTGGGATATCCGGCCTTAAAGTTCGATTTTTCTGTGGTGCCCCCCGTGTTTACCCCTGCATGGGGATAAAGCACGTTAATTAGGTGTTTTTAATATAATATAAATATATATATATAATATATTATATATATTAATATATATATATATATATATATATTATATAATATATATATATAATATATATATAATTATTATATATATATATTATATATATATATAATTATATATTATATATATATATATATATATTATATATATTAAATATATTATATATATAATATATATATATATATATATATATTATTCTTCATCTTCCTTTTTCTCCCCAAGACTGGGGTAAGTGAGTGCATACAATCGGAAAAGGAAAAGCAGTAGAAGAATGACAAAAGTCGAAAAGAAAGCCCAGTCTTACCGCCAACTCTATACCATTAATTAGTGAGAACTCGTCGCAGACAGAACATCCCCCTAGAGCTTCACAGGACAGCGATGGGACCACCACTATGTAAATGGTCAGTGTAAGGTTCTCCCTTGGGTCCAGGTGGGCCACAACCATACCCCCTCACAAAACCCCGCCATTCACTAATATTATGCACCTTTATTCTTCGCCTCAGCCAAACACATTTTTCCCTTCAGACATTCAATTTACTGACTCAATCCACTTTTTCTTCATTTCTTCAGTCGTCGGTTTCCCACACACTCGCCACTATACATCCGCTTAAACCAACCGACTATCCATTCATCCTTTCCATGACCAAACCATCTCAACATACTTTCATTATTCTCTCATTTACCCGATTTCTTCAACCACACAACTCTCTAATACATCCTCTCCTTCATTTATCAATTTTCTCACACCTAG
>JABUQX010089166.1:0-5000 GCA_015478945.1 Trachelipus rathkii | reverse complement strand
CAAGAAAGTTTATGAATTAACAAGGCATCATTTTATCGTAAAAGCTCAATCTAATTATCTTAAAGAACTTAAAAGCAACCTACCTGATAATGAGGTTATAATACTTGGTGATTTTTCAGAAAACTATACCTTTATTGTACAAGATGCCAGTCAGGCTTTTCACTGGGTCAATGATCAAGTTACAATACATCCTTTTGTTGTATATTATAAAAAAGATGGTGTTCTACAACATGAAAGTTTTTGTTGCATTAGTGATTACTTAAAACATTCAACCATCATGGTATATGCCTTTCAAGTTAAGTTGATTGAAAAACTTAAAGAACAATTTGCATTCATTAAGAAAATTCATTATTTTAGTGATGGCTGTGCTGCACAGTACAAAAACAAATATAATTTTATCAATTTATGCCATCATTTTGCGGACTTTAATATATTATGTGAGTGGAATTTCTTTGGAACCGGTCATGGGAAAAATGTTTGTGATGGAATTGGTGGAGTCATCAAGAGAACTGTTGCCAAGGCAAGCCTACAAAGGCCATATAAGGATCAGATACTAACTGCAGACAGTTTTTTCTACTAATCAATAAAAAAGTAAACGGATAGTCTGTGAAAAATTTTCAGAAAAATGAAGCTTGTAGGGCAGTTTATAAGAAGTTTTAAAGAAATTTTTAAAAAAATTTAAGTGGTTTTAAATATCTGCGTCAAGTTTTTAGCAGTAATTCAAAGGAAATTTTTTAGGAAAATATGTATAAACAAGGAACTTTAAGTAAAGAATTTTTTAAAAGGGAAATAACCTGATCTTTAGAAATAAATTACCTTTACAAAAAGTTATTTAGGGGGCTTTAAGGTTGGGACCCAGAAAATAAGATTAAATTGAAATAAAGCTAGAGATATACAAAAAATAAAAATTTGACCAAAAGAGAAAGTATTACTCAGTTGGCATTATTTTTCCGCATTATGATCCACTGGGTTTTATTAGTTTCCAGTTACTAACTATAGCCAAAAAATATTTCAAAAATTTATGCGATAGAAAAGTACTGGGGATGATGGAAATTCATTAGAATAAAAAAAAGTTATACATAAAATGGGGCTTAATTTGATGTTAATTAAGCTAAATGATTTCAGTCCCTAGGCATTTTATAATCCAAATTGTTCTATAAGTATTTAAAAGTTTAGACTACATTTATTTTTCAGATGGTTTCTCAAATTTGGGCATATGCAGCAGTAAGCATATATAAAAATCATTGACGAGAATAATGAAATTGATATTGTTTTTCATTGGTGTTTTCTAAAAACAAGATTGATACATTTTTAAATAAAAATTTTGATAGTTAACTATACCAAGAATAGGAAATTGAGTTTGCAAGCCAAATTTAGCTGTTTCAAACATTACCAATTCAATTTTAAAAGAGAATTAGGATATTGGAAAAAATAAAGCCAAAGAGGTTATTTCTGGAATAGATAGTTGAAATTGTGTTTGTACAAATAATATCAAAAATGATATCAAAAAAAGGTTTAAAAAAGATTTGGTATATTAAAACAGGAGTTAATTATATTAAGTCACAAACAGACTATTAAGCCAATTGGAATTATGGTACCAGGCAAGCATAAATTATTTGCAGATAAGGGCAAGTAAGAGGGATAATCTGTTAAAATGAGTTTTTTGAACCAATAAACTATGGGGGCACTGGGGTTTCCAGGAATTTTATGTGACAAAGGGGGGACAAAGCTCCAATTGGCTGAAGGCAAAAATAAAGAAAGATAAAATAGATGATTGGAAAAAATGGATGAAAATTTATTTAAAAAGTAACCGGTAAATTAGCCCCACCATTTACAACTACAAAGGGAAAAGTTTTCAACAGGACAGGGCTCATTACATCTTCTGTTCAGGATTGGAATGAAATTAAAACAAAAAGTAGGCATGGGATTTTAAGAGTTAAAAGAAAATTTGCTAAAAAAAGCCTGGGAATAAAAGGTGGCTATGGGACAATTCAACAGAAATTAAAAAATTGCAGAAAAAGGGCATTTACCAATACCTTATCTGCAAACTAGAAAGAATTTTTCATATATACAATACAAAATAAAAAGAAAGAAGCTTTACCAAAAAAGGCACTTTTTGGCAAAATTCCTACCATTATAGATGATATGGGAATATTTAAAGGTTAGTGGAGGATTAAAATTCTGAAATTTGTGTTTATCATATTGTTTTATTTTAACATCCAATTATCTTGCAAATTAGTTCATGTTTACAATTGTTAAGTAATGAGACGATTAACCATAGAATTAATGAGACATTTAGGAAAAACAAAACCAGTATTTTAAATGCTTTAAGGGAGAAAAGTACTATATCATTTGGAGCAAGTAGAAGTATTTTAAGGAAGGATTCCTTTTAAAAAAGGATTTGCATTTATATTGGCAGGAAGGGCTCCATTACAAGGCCAAAACTTCAGCAGTTTATGGGAGGGATTTGCCGAAAGAATGAGATTAAAATGTGGATTATTACCACCCATTTTACAAGGTATTGGTAATAGATGCCTTTGGGCTTTTCTTGTATAAAGGGAAGAGGAAAGGTTTAAGAGAAAAAGATTTTTTACTGGGATTAATATTCTCAAGTTTTAGTAGGAGGCCAATACATTTAGGAATGCTATATTTTCATTAGATTACTTGATGGTCTTTCATCAATGGCTTAAGAAGATTTTTCAGGCCGTGAGGGTAATGGTGAAATTTGATCCGCTATCAGGATAATGGATTGGAAAAACGTTTGGCAAAAGCTAAAAGGCAATTCGCGGGGACCATGATTTTAAAAATTATCAGCTTAAACAAGTAAATAAATTTTTTGAGCAAAAAGGGAAATTACGTTGGATGAATTCCAACCACCTCATAGTTTCTCATAAAAAGGGGTCATTTTGAAAGGGACCACATATTAGAAACCTGTAAAATAATTTACAAGCTTCACTCTTTGAAAACAGCCAATTAAGGGCTGACAGATAGATTAAACTTTTTGAAACACATTTGTCTTGTGGGAAATAAAGAATTCATTAAAATATAGGGAACCAATAACAGGAATTTCCAACCAACTTAAAACAACAACAGATCTTGACAAGAATCCTTTTCTGACTGTGACCTTTAAAAGCCAGTTGATAGTACTTATTTCCTCCAGGATTATCAGGACCAAGGATTTGCTTGTACTTATATAAAAAGATGGAAAACAAGTTCAGTATCTTGCTGATTTTGTTTTGGAAAGATGGATCAAAAAAGAATATTCCCTTTATTTTGCAAAAAAGGAACAAGTAAATTGGTTAGCAGAAAAAGAATCACACCAAGTGGGAGATTTAGTTCTTTTAATAGATGACTTCAAAAACCAAGGAAATATGTGGAATTTTAGGAAAAGTAAGTAGTAAAGGTTTACAAAGATGACTCAAACAGAGTGAGAATTGTAGATGTTGGAAAATAATAAAGGACAAGAATTACTTTTAAATTACAAACAATTTTGAAGAAGCCTAATAACAAAATATTGATTTTTCTTGCTGAGAAGGAAAGTTTTGCGGTTATAACAAGGGAAGACAACAGAATTTATTAACAACTTAAGGGGGGAAGGCTAAAAGAATAACAAAGAAAACTTATATTTTAGCAAAAAGGGGGAATATGTTATATTTTGCATTAAATATAAGAAAAAAAAAATAATAATTATAATAAAAAAAAATATAAAAAAAAAAAAGGGGGGAAATCAAAAATCATTACTATATGAGCATTTTCAACTTCTTTATGGTTACAAAAAAATGACCAAAAATTATTTAGATATGTAGAAAAAGCAAAAATTGATTGCAACACAGAAAAAATTGCTGAGGAAATCAGAATAGAAGGTGGGGCAACATAAGGACTTGCAAATAGAATACAGGCTAAAGAAAGGGCCCAAAATAAATAAGTAAAAAAATTAGTATTATTGAAGATTTACTGCAAGCAAAACAGGGCTGTTGGAAAACAAAACAAGGACTAGTCAAACTTTGCTTAAAGTAAAACAAAATGAAAATTTAAAAGCCAAAAGATACAGCATTGAAATTCATTCAACAATTAAAGCCCATTTGAAAGCACTTGTACCATCTATTTTCAAGGCTTATTAGATTTTCACAAAGAAGGAACTAGTAGCTGGAAATTAATAAGCCATTGGACATTCTTCAATTTCATCTGTAATATATGAATTAAAGAAGCCAGGAAAGAAACATTAAAAGAACATCAAGGGGGAAAAACTCTACAAAAAGCTAAGAAATTCATTCCAGAAGAAATTAATTAAGGGGGAATTTGTCAGACTATTCATGGATTTAGGAGCCATGCTCAAAGCAACTTTTATTGATTTGATCAGGCCAGACCCCACCAAATTGGAGTAATATTAAAGCTCCACCACCCTAATTCTCAGCCATCTGAAATTTCCAAAAAACATCAGGTAAAAATAGAAGTTAAAATAGTTTATATTTTATTAGGTATTAATATAGTTGGTGTGAATGTAGTATTAATTTAAAAAAGTAACATCTATGAGGTTTTTCAACAAAAGCTTAAAAAGGACCAAAAATAAATAAAAGTCCAAAAATTCAATATTTTTTTATCTATTTCCAAAGAAATAAAATAAATAACATTTTTTTTAACAGGAGACATTTTTATGGCTATTTTATGGATATTATGTTTTAATTATTTATTGTTTATTTTTTTTAGGCGTTTAGTATTTTGTTAACTTTTATATGAACTTTTTATAGTTTTGTATACATTTATAATTTATAGAACCTGTTCATTCAGAATTTATCTATTACGATGTTTAAATAAAATTTCACAATTCGAACCGAGTATCACAAACCACTGATGTCAGGGATTCTTTCATTGATTGAAAATCCAATATATATATATATAATATAACATTTTGGGCGTTAGGCAGGATTTCCTTTTAGGGGGCGGGCAGAAGGTGAGTGGATAGGACTATATATATATATTATATATATATAATATAATAT
>JABUQX010089165.1:65000-67117 GCA_015478945.1 Trachelipus rathkii | reverse complement strand
TTTCAACAATATCTTCTCTAAAACGTATTTTTAAACCTCCAACTCACACTTTCAATAACATTTCCCAATGTGTATATAAAATTCCTTGTTTTAACTGTACCTCCTCTTATATTGGCGAAACTAATGATTTTACTAGACGCAAATACCAACACAAACATGACCTCACTTCTGACTCACAAAACTCGGCACTCACACTACACAGAACCCAATTCAATCACAAAATTAACATTAATGGCATGACACCCATTTTACAAGTACTTGACCCCACCCAACGTAAACTCATTGAATCCCTTTGTATTAAAAACTTTCCCAACTTTAACAAACAACAAGGTGAACACACTCTAGACCCCACCTTAAACAAAATTTTGAACACCACACCTTTTTTCAAAAAAATCAAAACTAAGTTTAACTAAATCTGATTTTAATTATTTTAACTTTTTTTTTTTTTTAACATAACAATCTTTATTTAAATATTTCATTTAGTCTTCAATTCACAGCGTCTGAAAGAGGATCCAGTAATTCAGTAAGGATCGAAAGCTAACGTTCTAAACATCCAGAAGACCATTTTATTATGTGAAAATTTATTAAGAACTTTGATATATTTGCAGTTTATTATTAACTAAGGCCTCCTAACTTGAACTTACTAACTTAGCGTTGATTGCTTTGATTCTACTATATATATTATATAATATATATATAATATAACTAATATATATAATATATATATAATATATATTATATATATATATAATATATTATATATATATTATATATATATATATATAATTATATATATATATATATATATATAATATAATGGACATACTTTACATTCGTAAAAATGGAAATTTATTTAGGATACGTGCAGAAATCGAATTAATAATACAATACGTTAGAAACAATGATAAAAAAAAAAATATTGGCAAATTTTCAAGTACAAGAGGTTCAAGTACAATACACTGGTTTTAGAAACTTGAACAAGGTACAAGTACCAAGTACTTCCAAAAAATGTACTTAAGCCCAAGTACAAGTTACAAATACTTGTCACTTGCAACCCAAGCCTGGCTCTCTCTCTCCTCTCTCTTCTCTCTCTCCTCTCTCTCTCTCTCTCTCTCTCTCTCTCTCTCTCTCTCTCTCTCTCTCTCTCTCTCTCTCCCCTCTCTTCTCTCTCGTCTCTCTCTTGAGTTCAGGCCTAAATTATTAGAAGGTGTATGATCCTGATTTCTGACGTATCCCTCCTGGAGGTTCTCAAAACTTATGCTTTCGAGCTTGAACTTGCCTTATAAACTGCTTTGCCTTTTGCCTTTAGCCTCCCTGGGCGATCTTTCCTTCCTTCAGACATGAACTCTCAATATTACTTTCTCTTCCCTAAAGTTGTTTCTGTCGATTTTGTTACACGATGGCTAGATGGTGTAACATTTTCCTTTTATTTTTTTTTGTGAAGATATCAAATTGCATGTTTTAAATTCTTGTTTGACTAAACGAAAAAAAATAAATTCGTTTATTAAATTTACTTGAATTAATAACTTAAAATTGCTACATTAATTCTACCAATTCTAATAATCTTTTTTTTTGCTGTTATCAGACAGTCTCATTAATCAGTATAACTGCGTGTTATTCTGCTAAACTGACATTAAATACACAAACCACTCACGTGTTATATTTCATTCTATGTCACTGAAAAAAAGTTTTCTTGAAACTTCATTATTCTAGTTCCTATTCTATCTCATTCGTCTATTTTACTGTGATTGCTTTCTTTAAATTTTTATTTCCCTAAACTTCAAATGAAAATTTTTTTACTTTATTTACCTCTCATCCGTTATCTTGAAATATTTGTCTCCTTGGGTTCCCTCTTCAATTATTTTACTTAATCTCACCTAATAATTTTCGTCTTCCACATTTCACTATTGTTTCTCCTTCATATATTTTTTTAGGGTAGTGCCCTATTCTTAGAAGGGAATTATTTTACTCGTCTGTTACTACTCTTTCCTTCTTGATAATTTCATTTTCTGAATTTCTTTGAATTTGCTCACTGTGTATTTTGCCCCCTTCTGGCTCTCTTCTTGAAAATTTAATTTTTATTTCCAAACTTCCATAAAGGGATCGAAACCCGGGCC
>JABUQX010089165.1:25000-52500 GCA_015478945.1 Trachelipus rathkii | reverse complement strand
TGAATAAATTTTCTTCAAAAAAAATAAGAAATTTTTATAGTAACATTATGAAATTTGTAAAGATCGATTGTTTCTATAATGTTAACTCGAGTAGCACGAGTGTAAGAGTCGCCTCTGAAATATATATATATTATATATATATATATATATATATATACTATATATATATATATAATATATATATAATATATAGTATATATATATATATATATAGACTCCATATTCCATATCCTCCTAATAATACTAATATGTATTACTAATTTATTACTGGCCTTACTTATACTATAAAGAATTTGATACTATAATTATCATTATACGTTAACTATATATTATGGATTCTATGTCTTGTATATCCGCCCTTCCATCCTTCCAATTCTATCCTTAGTTATCGATATGGCTACTGGGATAATCCGAGAGCGACTATGTTCGATATATTAATGGTCAAAATAAAACTGAGAATTTAGAGTCAAATTGTAAACCTAATAAAGAAATCTTTCACACACTTTAAGGAAAAATTTAAACTACACTACGAGATTATTATACTAATCCTTATTACTATTAATTTTTTTAAACATGCGATTTATTGTTCCCTAAGTTTTCGACCTTTTGGTTTCACTTTCTTTATCATAAAAAAAGATTAAATTACAATAATAAATTTGTGAGGACTTCGCAACAAAAAATAAATTCATAATCCACCAATTTAAAGCTTCTAATTATTATTATATTATTATTTAATATAAAAACGTTTCATATGTGCTCAAGCCTTTCCGTGTAACAACTTGTACTTCGCTGCGCACCTGGCGAGTAAGGTATGATATAATCATCAAAATTCTAGGCGAACGCCGCGTTAAATAATTAAATTTCAGGCTCAAAGCTGGGCTACACGTTCGTTCAGATAAATACCACGTCGTCACCGTCTACTGAACGTACTAAGACACCTTCTAACGTTGTGTCTTGCATATATTTCTGTGTCACAAGAAAAACACGTAGCACTATCTCTCGTGCTCACTCTCCTTGGTTTTGAAATTTTCTAATTATAAAATACAATTTAAATAATAAAAGTTTGAAAGACCCTAAAATATGCAATAAAACTAATAAATAAATAAATGAGTTTATCATTGGACCTAATAACATCAACTACTCGGCTTAGCTATAGAGCTCAAGGCCCTCAATAATATACATAGGTTATATATGAGAAGTATTCTTTAGATATACTGCCTATAATAGGATATGATCTATAATTCCTCTATATTTACCTATATGTTTAATATACATATATTCCTAAGTTATATATTTTATATACCAATATAGGTATAGCCTTACCTCTATATCCCCGTACTTATTAGTATATGATACCTGTTACTCTATATATACGTATATACCTTATGAGAGGTGAGGTATGAGCTATGTATCAATATACCTATATAGTATGTGATGATATAAGGTATATATATGGTGATTCACACCTAAGGTAACTACACTACTAAACTAAGCTGTGACAAATATTTAACTTTACAAATAAAAAACATAAGAAAAAAAAACAGTAAGAGATTGATTATTATTTCCTCAGTATATTTATACCCTCCAATTTTTTTTGCACTACATGGAAGGCAGTAAGCTATAAATTTTACACTGATCAGAACCATTTAACTTCGACTCTATCAGCCTAGTTTTCGGAAAGATGTGATGTTTGTGATGAGTACAGGTTGCATTCTCTCCTACTATTAGATCATTCTTTTCTTTTGTAGCAATTTTATACATAATCATAATCGTTTAATTCTGTTACCTTCACAGTATTCAATTTACAGAAATAATCCTCTTTAAGATTCATAAAAGTGAACATAAAATGCGGTAGCATACGGACCGTGAACCTGAGTTTCCGAAAACCACTAGTTGTGAGACTTGCCCCGTCTTGTTTTTTATTATCAGAAAGCATATTTATAACATTTTTGTTGATTTTGAGTAGTACGGAAGGGATATCTGCATGCCCTGTATAATATATATATATAATATATATTATATATATAATATATATACTATTAATAATTATTTTATATAATATATTATATATATTATATATAATATATTATAGTATATATTATATATATATATATATATATATATAATATATTATATAATATACCCGGTTTTTTGGCACCCCTTCGAATAAAAGGTGCCCCAGACGGTTTGCGTAGCAACCGTCGTACGTGTCCCCCTTAGTTTTTGCCCCCCTTTGGGGGTTTTTAGCCCCCCTTTTTTGTGATTTTGATGGTGTCAGCTTTGATGGTGTCAACTTTGATGGTGTCAACTTTGATGGTGTCAAGCTTTTTGGATGGCTCATCTTCTGTGGCACCTGTATTCGATGGCTCAACTTTGATGCCTCATATTTGACGGCTCCATCTCTTGATGGCTCGACTTTGAATGGCTCAATTTGATGGTTTCAACTTTGATGGCTACCTATATTGATTGCCTCAATCTTTGACGGTCATCTTTTGAATTTGCACCTTAATACTTGATGGTTCCACTTTGATGGTTCAGCTTTGGATGGTGCCTTCTTGATGTTCAGCTTTGATAGGCTCATCTTTTGGGGATTGGCACCTATATTGATGGTTCAACTTTGGATGGTTCAGCTTTGAATGGCTGCCTATGGCTTGACGGTTTCACACTTTGATGGAACCTATAAATTGACTGATTCAACTTTTTTGGTACCATATATTGATGGTTCATCTTTGATGGCTCATCTTTGATGGCTCATCTTTGATGGCTCAACTTTGATGGCTCAACTTTGATGGTTCAACTTTGATAGCCACCCTATATTTGATGCCCATCTTTGACGGCTGCACCTTTGGATGCAGCCTATATTGGATGGGTTCCCAACTTTGAATCGGTTCAGCTTGATGGTGCCTATCTTGACGGTTCACTTTGATGGACACCCTATACTTCTTGGTTCAACTTTTTGTTGGTCCTATATTGAGTGGTTCATCCTTTGGCATGGTTCAACTTGACGGTTTCAACTTTGACTGTTCAACCTATGACGGTTCAACTTTGATGGTCCCCAATCACGTAAGGAGTGTCTATGAGTGTTCTATTAGTGTTCTTATGAGTATCAGATGAGTATCAGGTGACCCAGGTGTAGTGCAATGAGTGTAATGAGTGCCATGAGTGGCCAAGTGGACGTGCCACACAAAATGCCAATTTGAGTGCCCACATAGTGCCAACTGGAGTGCCCGGCAATAGTGCCAGACTGAGTGCACTTTTTCAAGCATTTTCTAGCCTTCCTTGATCCAATAGAATAGCGCCTAATATTGGTGGTTCCCCTAGGTTATAAGGTGATGAGGCATCGATTGTGTATATTTATAAGTTGGCTAGGATGCTTCTACTGATTGAGTTAGACCTTTTTTTCTAAAGCACTGCTAGCACGAACCCACCAGGCATATATTTATAAAGAGTTACCTTTGGGCCAAGTGACGCAACGTTTCCGGAGTCCGCGGGGTCCCACAAGTGAACCCACGTTTTCCGAACGTAGGCCCGCCGGGGCGTCGTCGGCCGCAGGCGCAATATTACCCAGGGGGCGGTAACCGGGGGCCGCGTGCGCCCGCAGCGCGCAATAACCGGCGGCGTGTTTAGTATCTAATCTTTTTTTATTTATTAATTTTTTAAAAATGTAATGTAAAAGAAAAACACAGAGTGTCTGTCTTATATCAACATTTTATTTTTAATAGGAATAATTTTATCAAATTTTATGTTTCATATAGTATATTATATATATATATATAATGTATATATATTATATATTATATAGATATGATATATATATATGGTCTTATATATATATTATATATTAGATAATATTTCATCTATTATCTATTATATATATATATATTATTATTACCGTTGAGTACAATATAATAATAGGTATATTAGATCCTTCTTACCCTTGAACACAATTTTTTTTCCATTTTAACAACAATTATTACATAATTAGCAAACGCCTTATTTAAAACATTGACATACAGAATTTTTAGCGCCACTCAATTTATTATTTACAAGTTTATTAAAACATAGCATTATTTAAAAAGCATATTGATAATTAGAACTTTGTGATACATTATTGAATATATGTGAGGGTTTTGGCAAGAAAGGAGAGAATAATTGTGAGTTTTTTTTACATACTTACGTATCTATTATATTTTAAAAATAGATGAATATAATGATTATTCATATAACATTCTTAGTTTTCAAAGAATCAATATGTGACAGTATCGTTTATTGCTTCATAAACGGAAAATCCAATGACCATTCGAGGGTGATGTGACGAGTTGAGGCGATGTTGAATATTGAAGGCAGGTATCCTTCTCCAGCTTTACAGCGTTTACTTACGAATTAAAGCGAACATGTCCTAAAAAGCCGAGGTTCTCTTTTTAAACACCCGATTTTTATTTCCGTCTTCATTCATCTTTATTAATTCCAAAGCACGTTTGCGTACTCTGTCATTTCACTGAAGTTGAGGTGTTCACGCTAGACCACATACAGAGTGGGTGCACTTGTAACTTGATCACAAGAGAGACTTAGTCGCTAATGGTACCTTCCTCAAAAATTGTTTAACATGATAGGCGTTACCAGCTGGAAAGGTCTGCAGTAAGATCATAGCCGTATAAATTACTATTCTTTGCGTTTATTCTTTCAAGAATTAAGCCCTGCCGCACTATCATTACATGATACAGTAATTGGCAATTAAGTGTAAAAACAGGACGAGTAAGAGAGGGTTCCGTCTCCGTTTGTATAACATTTCCTATCACGGTTCGGTTGAGGTAGGCCATTCACCTGTAACGCTAATTACCCCCTAAGGTCCGAACGGTGTTGCAATTTATAGGGTGACTTTTTTATAATTCCTAGATAGGATTCAATGTTCCAAATCCTATTATTACTTTCTGTGGAAAATTTCCGTTCACAATGTTAGGGACTATGTACTCGATAATCCTTGCGTCGAAAATTAAATATCTTGTTTACTTCTCTTAATTAGGATATTTTGTATTCAAAAAGAGCGAATTTTGCAATTTCCAAATGAGCTGGGGCGTGATAATTTTTACTTTTCTTAACATAGAGATAGGCTCTAACAGTTTTGAAAGACCAGGCTCTGGAAATACAGCCGTAGCAGTAAGGTTTAACCTTATTATTTGTAAAAGAGCAATTTAGATTTGATCGGGTTAAAAGATTCTAGTGATTCTACAAGATGGTAGAGCATGAGGTCTTTCTTGAGAAGTACGATATCCCATTTAATGCGACAGTAAATTCATACGTATTTCTTTTATGACTTAGCTGCTTTATTATAGTGCAGCCTCATCCTTTTAAAACAGTAAAAACCATCATGTTGGAGATGAGCATTGTTTAGCCGTCGTCCGGGGAATAATTTTAACATGCTTCTTGATCAGCTTTCTATACGTGGATTAATTTAGCGTGACGCCGGAGCCACTAGGAAGTTCTACGATAGCTCACGAGTTAAAATGTACAGAATTGATCTGTAATACTATAGGTCGTATGAAGGAGATGTTACAATCTGTTTGGTCAATTTCGTTTTTTTTTATCATTATAAATACATCTCAGTAGTAACAATAGTATGGGTCTAGATACTGGTCTGAAGTGCCTGAAATATTGAAGCAGAGAACATCTGGTTGGTCTTGAATGCAGGATTTAATCTGATAATATTTGGAATCGCTTACCCTAAATCTGGGTTGGGTTCTGAAGAAGAGTCCATTCACTCTTACAACAATCAGGATTAGAAGGATGAAGGAAATGCTTTGTATGTGTGAGCTCTGGCCGTATAATGAACATTTTTCATGAAAAACATTACTTATATACAATAATACACACATCGTATAAAAGTTATCAGTTAGTAATCTTTAAATAGCAATATATCATTTTCTTTTAGCGGTTTTTTCCCCTTAGGCTTTCTCTTATGACTCTTTTTGTTTCCTCGACTTGACCTTGACATTTTAACGGGTCTTATTTTAAGGTTAACATCATCCAACATCTCATCTGAACCATCGGCAATACGTCTTTTTAATGTTGATGACGGTGGGGTAGCTCCTAGCGTGCATATATCTTGAATAGTATGCATAGCTGTTCTATTAGCTTTTTATCCTATAATACTTCCCGACTCTCCTGAGTAGAGGCCTGCACTTTTCCTAATTTTGGCAAAATCCAACAACCTACCCCTCTGCATTTTTGATCCTCTGAACACCCTTTCATCTTCTTTATTACAGGAGCTCTTTCTTGTACTATCTTTACACTGTGAGAGTAGTGAATGAAAAAATATAACTGACTACGCCTCTATTATAATCCATTAATGCTGTAATTACTGCTTCTGTTTCTTTCTAATATGAACTTTGCACCCAGACAATCACTGTATGTAAAGGCGGAGGGATTTCCCAATCTACATCTGTTGTAATATGCCACCGTACAGAGTCAAATTTGTGAAATCCTAAGAGTTCGAGGGTAGGATAGATGAACATTTGGGAAATGTTTATCACTTTACTCCTCTTTGAGAAAATATTGCTACTCTTATACAGATCGCTTGTTGTATTACCTTAACCATGATTGGTAGTGATTTATATTTGGTAATATAACTAAGCCATTAACCCTTGGGTGGATTGAGCATCTCCTGATGGGGTAGCGATGTATAATGCCGTAACTGCGTCTGCTTCATCTTTTTTTGTTCATGCGGAGTCATGGGGTTATTCTCCACAGATAGTATAACCCTCTTCAACAGAGTAGGGATATCATGAAGTATTCCAACTCACCAACGTTTACGGATTGTTTACGTTGCCATGGTTGATCGTCTGAGAAAAAGCCATTATCACGGGTCTGCAAGGTTTACACTTACTTTTGATCTTTAAAGATATAATTTATTTTATCTCATAGGTACGCATAATCAGTTTTGTACTACGCCAGTCCTTAAACCAACACATAAATACTGCATATCCAAAGAGATCGTCTTAATAATAAAGTAGGCGACGTACCGGCTTAAAATAATAGACGCAGAGCCAAGTACCTTCAAGAAGTACTTCCTTTTGTAAAATCAAAATAGACTAGGCAGATCGGAGATACATACTAATATATATAGATAATAATAATATAATCAAACATTCTACACTTCTGTACACAACCATCCAGAATAGATTGTGAGGTAATTTTCTATGTCCGTTTTTAATATCATTTCACATAACCTACTTGCAATGACCTTTTTCAAGTGTATAGGAATAAATCATTAACACGTTGTAACATCCGAGGAGTTTAATTATGCAGGATGTAATCCAAAGAGGTCTGAAGACGGGAGATTACATAGAAGTGATATACCCCCTGTTATACAATGAAACTGAACACTTATGAATTCTTTAATAATTTCAACTTGCTTTCTATTATAACGTATTAAACTTAGCAGGGTAACCCCTCATTTCACACCACCACTACTGTCTTATAGTTCGGCAAATAATCTCTGCAAGCCAAATAATTTCTTCTACCTTCCAAATAATCCTCCACCTTCAAAGTAATCATCTGTAAACTTTCTGTATTTCCTGTCTTATAAATCCTCCTTTTTATTTTCATCATCTAAATCTTCTCAGGTATATATTTAAACCATCAGTAGGGAAGCTACGTATATTACAAACTTTAAATCTCTGTAGACCATCCCGCTTCGTATTCTTTTCTAAACCTATCATCTATTCGAGATACTCTTACATAGTCATTCACTTTAATTCTCTGAATTATCTTTTAATTTTTCTTACTTTTTTACCTTGTTGTATATCAGTTATCCAGCTTTATCATTTCTAAAGGAGTTGTCTTTATAGTTCTATGGTAAGATTTGTTATAAGAATAAGCTAGATCTGTCAGTCATATCAATATATTGTAAAAGTATTCATTTAGTAAATACCTAATGCATACGCTTTTAATCGTGCGCTGGACTCTTTCACTATAGCTGCCTATTTACTGAGATGTATCTGTAATCATATATCTACTCTTTGATTAATCTTGAACTCGTGACCTAAGAATCACACGCCCTATTCTGACCAGAACTTTTAGGCCAACTACATTCCGTTTGTATAATTCTTCTCATTGCATCAGCTTCACAGTCTTGGATTTTTTAATCTTTTATGGCTTTAACCATAAGTATCTATAGTATACGTCAATTGTAAAAAGTATGTATTGAAAACCTTCATTATAAGAACTATATTTAATCATTTAGTTAGTTAAATCTATCTGTCATACACTATCGAGCTGTGGAGCTATGGTTTTCCGCGTAGGAATTTTTTTCTTATAGGTTTATGTAGAGTAAATGCCTCTTCTCCCTCTAAATTTATTAAACTCTTCTTAAATTAAAGGTGATAAATATACAGCAAACCTAGTGAATCGCCCCAAAACTATTTGGTTCCCTCAGTTGAAGTAATACTTATCACCAGGTCTTGCCTCCTGTTGACTACTGGCCCATGTTAAGCGCTATATATTATATTATATATATATTATAATTATATATATATATATATATATATATATTTATTATCTATTATATTATATATATATTATATATATATATATTATTATATTATCATTATTATGATATAAAGTCAAAAGGGTTAAAGAAAAAGGTCTAAAATAACATATTTAAATTTATACACAAGCATTAATTACTACTACTATATATATATATATATATATATATATAATATATTATTATATATTTATATTATTATTTATATATAATATATATTATATCTATATATTATGCTAATACTAATTACGATTTTAATCAACTTGGGTTTATATAAGTATTTTCTTATTTCGTCCATGGTACACGTTAATTTATCCTAAGCGTAAAGAGTACTGAAGGGACTTGAATCGCAGGTTCTAGGCGTCTTGGGGGATATTATCAAGTCTGTAATCGTGTGTTTAAGATTAAAGTTCTGGGAAAATTAATGTCTGAAGTTTCTTGTTGTCTCATTCAGCCTTTTCAGGACCCTTCTTCCAGTCAGTGAGAGATCAGCTTCAAGCCACAATATATTTTGAACCTTTACTATTTCATCATCAATGTGATCTGCCTGATTCATCTAAAGATAATTGATCTTTAAATAATCATGATAAAGCTATTCTGATTCGCACTCTTAATAGGTAAGCTCTCCTCTAGGTTATTTTTAAATCTTTCATTTTGTCATTCAGAGGTTTTATTTCATTTTAGATATCAGAGTTTGCGTATATTAGTCTGCATGCTTATGAATCGAAATTTGAGATAGCGGATGCCATGGTATAGAATGCACGTCTTTAAGATCTATGCACATTTTTGTATGGGATTATGGTATAGATGCGTTTCTCCATAGGCTGTTAATGTTAATTTAATATGCTATACATTCCTTCTCGTAAATTGGTTATCTGATCAACTTTAGGATCATATACGCTTGAGTAGAAGGCTGCTGAAAAAAGATAATTGAGTCTTCACAATATTAGGCTCTGTTGTGCAGCATGTTGTTGATGTGAAACGCGATTGTAAATGTGATATACTGGTGGTAATAACTGCCATATTGAGCGTTGTGATTGATTGAAATTGTGATTATCGATTTTGAAACAGTGTGCGTCAATAACTGGTCATGTAGAGGTTTGAATGATGAATCTGAGGATTTGAATTCTGTACAGATGATGTATTATTATTCTTCATTTTCTCATACTCATTATTTGGAAGTACAGCAACCTCTTTATGGGGACAACCACTTAGTTACCAGTGGAGCTATAACGGAGAAGAGTAATGGAAGGATCCCTCCTCTCTGTAGTAATTCTTTTTTATTTTTTTTCAGATTTTTTTATGTTAAGGGAGAGTTTTTTTTTAATGATTGTTGCTATAGACGCAGCTTTACCTTCTGAGGGCTGTTTAAAGGAACATTTCTTTTTATAAGATTTAAACGACTTCACATACCATTTGATGAATTTCTCTTACTAATTGTTTACGTTTTTCAGGATGGGGTTTTAGATTTGTTAATTTTTTTATAAGAGGTAAATCTCTTTGCAACGTAGAGCACTCATTAGTAGGTATTTATCAGTTTCTATCTCATAGGGAAGAATGTTGTCGGAGCAAATCTGTAGTGTTTTTGGGGTGAATTCACTCAAATAACAGTGAGGGATTGAGTACTCTTTATTACTTTTAAAAATTTACTTTTTGAAGGGGATAACTTTGGTTGCATACATTAACTTGACTCTTCTCTTTCTGTTCCAAACAACAGTAATACTGGGGTGTTTAAAAGAAACATTGACGCATATGCTTGCTTTGATGCACAATAATCTGTTATGAAAACACCGCGATTATTTGGATGGTGAGAATAACGTGAAACGCTTCTCCTATTTTCCAAATTCAAATTTGTTGCATTAAATCAATCTAATACATAATTTTATGACAATGTGTATTGTCCATGATCTAATATCGTATATGCTTTCATGGAAATTGAATAACATCTTTCTTTCCTTAAAACCTTTCATGAAAATTATTAGCCATATTATTTTACGGGCATATGCTCGCAAAATCTCCATTTCCTTAAAATATTTAATAATAGAAAGGTTTTAACCCGCATCCTGTTGGACCTGCTATAAGACATTAGCCGGACTTCAGAACGTAAATTTCTCCACATCCATACTCGTCAGTGATTAATGAATAGAGATTACTTAAGCAGTATGCAGTAAGTAGTCAAAGAGTAAGGCAGGTAAAACAAAGCATAATAATTCCCATTGTTACTAGGCAATTTGAGCTATTCGATTTATTGTTTATGCTTAAAGTATGTAAAGTATTGTTTTTAATAAAATTTTAGTAATAAAATGAATTATAAAACAGACACTCTGTGTTTTTCATCTTACAATAAAAATTATAAATGAAAAAGTATTAACAAACATAAAAATATAAAAGAACATAATGTTTAATAAATACATTAAAAATATGGCGTAAAGCAGTAAAGCAGTAGCAGTAGTAAAGCAGTAAACTATCTCTACTAATCCCTTTGTTGTTAAGCAACAGCGCTATTGATTTTACTTGTCTTCTGCGTGTAAAAAGGCCTGTAAGTATATGTTTTTTTAATACTATTCTTAGTAAATAAAATGTTTATATAACAGACACTCTGTGTTTTTCATCTTACAATACAATTTATAAATAAAAAAGTATTAAAACAAAAATAAAATTATAAAAAGGAAAACCTAATGTAAATAAATATAATGACGTTTAAGTGCGTAAGCAGTAAAAGCAGTCAAAGCAGGACCGCAGTAAGGAGTAACACTAATTCCCCTATCCTACTAATCTATAATCCCTTTGTTGCTAAGCAACAGTCTATTGATTTACTGTTTTACTGCGTTTAAGGTCGGTAAAGTATATGTTTTTAAATAAAATTTTATTAAATAAATGTTTATACAAATAGACACTCTGTGCTTTTCTTCTTGCATTACAATTCTTAAAATTTTATAAAAAAAAGTATCTAAAAAAAAGAAAATATAAAAAAAACGTAATGTTATAAATATATGATGTAAAGCAGTTAAGCAGTAAAACAAAGCCTTACTATCCCCTCTGTTGCTTCATTGAGCTTTGGATTTACTGTTTTACTGCTTTAAAGGTTGTAAAGTATATGTTTTAGGAATCGTAACAAATGTTTTTATTAAAAATGTTTAAGTATGGAAATAAAAAATAGGCTGACTCATAGTATATTTTGATAAGAAATTCTTTTGAATATTTTATCATTGATAATCACAACGTATGATATTTATCGTTCGCGCGGTATATTTCGACTCGCGGCGGCGCACGCGGGGGGTTCGCCGGTAATTTGGCCTCGAGGCGCACGAGGCGGTGTATTGCGCTGCCGCCGGAGCCTGCAGTTACGCAGTAATATTGTCTGCGGGCCGCCCCGGCGTTTACAGACGGCGGGGTTCAACGCTGCGGACGCGGACTCGGAAACGTTTCGCGTTCAGCTGCCCAAATTGTATTCTTTAGAATAGTATTTTGTCGTGCTAAAGTGCTTCATAAAAGGCTAACATCACATATGTAGGAAGCATCCTAACGCACTTATATTACACATCGATTCCTCCTACCTTATAACCTAGGGGTGACACCAATATTTAGGGCTATTCTATGATCAGGGAAGGCTAGAAAAGGCTTGAAAAGTGGACTCAGTTGGACTATGGGCACTCAGCTGGCACTATGTGGAACCACCTCAACCTATGTGTACTCCCTTGATCATTTGGCACTCATTGACAGCTCACTTTGGCACTAACCTGGCACTCATCTGATACCTCATAGAACTACTAATGAAACTCATAGACTCCTTACGGTGATTGGCACCATACAAGTTGAACCGTCGCAGTTGAACCTCAGTTGAACGTCAAAGTTGATAACCATCAAAGATGACACACATAGGTACACAAGTGAACCATCAATATAACGTTCCATCAAGTTGAGACCGTCAAGATATGGCACCATCAAAGCTGAACCATCAAAGTTTGCCATATATAGTGCCATCAAAGTGAGGCCGTCAAAGGATGAGGCATCATATAGGTGCATCAAAGTTGAACGATCACACAAGTTGACGCCATCCAAAGTTGAGCATCAAAGATGAGCCATCAAAGATGAGCCATCAAGATGAACTCATATAGGTACCAACAAGTTGAAACCTCATATAGGTTCATCAAAGTTGACGTCAGATAGGCACTCAAAGTGAACCATTAAGATAGACCATCAAAGCTGAGCCATCAGTTGAACCTCAATTGGTGCCATTAAAGATGAGCGTAAGATGAGGCATAATATAGGTGCCATCAAAAGTTGAACATCAAGAGTTGAGCCAAAAGTTGAGCCATCATAAAGATGAGCCATCAAAGATGAGCCGTCAAATATGAGGCATCAAAGTTGAGCCATCAATAAGGTGCCCATCAAAGATGAGCCTCAGCTGACACATCAAAGTTGACACCATCTTACAGCTGACACCGATCAAATCCCCCAAAAGGGGGGCTAAAACCCCCAAAGGGGGGCAAAAACTATGGGGGGACAGTTACGAACGGTTGCTACGCAACCGTCTGGGGCCTTTATTCGAAGGGGGAAAACCGGGTATATAAATACAAGCATGCAATACCCCTTCCTATACCCGATTTGGTCACTTAATGCGACCTCTCATGTAATGTAAGCCTATCTTTAAAGTATTTTTTGTAAACATCGGAGAAGAATTTGAAGGTTGAAGATAGTTTCAAAGATTTTATCTCTAGTTAAATTCATTTTATTTTTGAATATCATTGAAAAATCATTTATAGAAATACAATAATTTGCTGCAGACATTAATTGTCGAAAACTTTTCAAGAAGCTTTGATGGCAGGAAGGTATTTTTTCGGAATATTGTCTTTTACCTTTCAAAAATTATTTATTAAATACTGTAATTTTACTAATTTTAGATTTTGTGCATTCTGTATTAACTATTTCTCTGTAGTAATAATTTATAAAGTTACTTTACAGTGCGCTTCTGTTCGTCATACCTCGTAATTTGGTACATTAAATCCGTTTTTTTTTTTAATTAAATCCTTTTCCCCTCTCGGTTGTCATTATCAATTTTAACGATCTAACTATTTCCCTTCCATTTTGTAGTCTTTCCGATCCATCTTAAAGATCCGAATTTCTCTTGAATTCAATTTTTTAATTTCTTCTAGAGTTTTAGGGGGATCTAGCAGATAATAGCTTCTCGGGAAGATCTTGGTTTAAAAATTTTATAAGGTGTTTTGATTTTATCTGCAATTTTTAACGCCAGCTAGTATATTTTGCAATTTTATTTATTTTTTATTTTGTTATATTTTTTTTTTTTTTTCAGATTACTTTCTTTTGCATCTAAATATTTAAGAGTACAGCTATTAATGTTCTATAGATCACATATTTGATGTAATGTTATGGCTGGCGGTCGGCCTATTTTAATTTAGGTCACTTTAAAAGGACAACAATTTTCTTAAAAAATAGTCCGTTTCCCGGAGCCCCTATGGCGTTGTTGCACAACAACATGCTTTTGTGTACATTCTTCACAATGAAGCATGCAAATTTTTTTTAAGCGCCTTTCCTCCTGGATCATTTAACCGAAATTGTCTTTTAATATAAACGATTTTTATACAATATATACCTTTAGCATCATCGACTATGATAATAAGTCTAGGTTATGGAAATTTTAATTTCATTTAATGGAACTCCACTAAAATATCAAAATTGATTTTTAATGACTCTCTATAACCGTACGAGATAATTTGACATTTGGATCTCGCAAAGGCTTAAATATCTTCCCAGCAAAGTCTTTAGAATTGGGTAACCTATGCTCGTTCATAGTCAGAATTGTCGTCTTTCTCTTAACTTTTGGTCATTTCTTTTTGAATTTTAATAACATGGATATCAAGGACAGACATGGCGCATCTAGATGCTGCAGAGCTGCCTTGCACCACTAGCTCAAAAAAATATAGGTGGGGGGGGCGGTGGCAAGCTAAAAACAAATTTCTTCTCGGCCTAAACTTTTATTCTAGAAGGTGCATGCCCAATTTGTTTCCTAGTGTTGAACGGTGGTATCTCAAAACAAAAGCTTCAACTTTATCTGATATTGCCCAATTACAGATGGTATGCGTACTGCTAAGACTTCTTTGCCCGGTTTTCTTGTCAGTTCTGAGCTTTAAAGTAATTGGATCGACCTTTGAAGATGTTAGCTATAACCTGGAAGTAGATCTACTTTAATTTTCGCCTGTTAAAGCTGGAAGCAGTTTCGAGTCCCAGTGAATTACTAATGGGCATTGGAAATCTAGATTCTAAATAGGACATTTTTTATTTTCATAGCTGTTTGTTTGCGAAAATATTGTCTCTCTCTTCTCAGAAAAGATCTGTTTATGACATAGTCATTTGGATTTAGTGAAATAGTTTCTAAAGCTTTCGCTATCGCTTATTTTGCATCTATCCAGCGCTGTTGGAAGTCGCGCAGTTAAAAATTGTTTTTCTGGTCTTTCCTTTGCTTCTTACCTAAGTAACAACGCTTATCCGGTATCATCTGAAGGTTGACGTGCCAATTAGAATGCTTTGCAATGGCTTGAATTCGCTGTCTTCATTTCTGACTCTTCTCTAGTTATATATGATCTCAACTTCGGATAAAATATTTGGATCATCTTTTTTGTATTAATTGCATTATTATTACGACCTTTCCTGTTTCACCGACAGCTACCCAAAAACATCGATAATTAATAATCGATGTTTTTGAGGTGCAGTCGATGAAACAGGAAACAACTTATTATGCATATATATAATTACAATTATATGACAATTATGACATATGTTTAATCTAAATACGTCAAATTAATCTTACCTTTTTGTCAATAGGTTTTTCCAATATTTCGTGAATGTTCTCCGATGTCAAAATTAACATGTTCTTTTTTCCTTTCCGGCTTCTTTCTGTTTCCGGTAATTCCTGACCTCTTCTCACGGGAGCAAGGTAATTCTTTTATTCCAATATGCCATCCAGGGAGCCCCCTTTTCTTTCGTGAGCATTAAAAAACTTCCTTGTCCTCAGGAATCTTGACTATTTCTAATGCATTGGCACGTGCGATGTCAAATAAGTCATCAGTTCTTCTTTAAATTTGTTTTCTCTAAATAAAAATACATTCAGAATTTTATCGCTCTTTGAATTGTTGCCAATGCGGCTGCATACAACTTTTTCAGCTTTTTTTCGTACTTTAAATGATCCAGATGGAGAACTCGCGCTTTCTTCCAAAACACTAAACACTCATCTTATCACAAGTGCGGCACTTGCATTTCAAAGGTAGTTTTACGAATCTCATATTATAAAAAGTACACTTAAGCAATTTCGTTTTGATGGAAATTTACTACCGATATCTCGTGCGTCGTTCACCAACAAGAAAAACTTTTCTCCTTGACATTTTTTAATACTTATTACAAATGTCTAATAAAGAGGAGGGTAATTGGAAACAAATACAATAAGTAACAACACTGTAACATAGTAGGTTAAATCAAAGAAAATATTAAAATTTGCTTTAATCCAAAGATTTCAAATTTTATACAATTAATTTATGAAATAAATTTCCCGTAAATAGATGTTCACAGAACAGCGACGAGCGTCACGCCACCAACTTTCAACCAATTAAATGGCTTTAACAGATCAAAACAAATTAAATGATTGTCTGAAGTCGTCTCATGTCTCATGGCTGTAGTTATTTGCTAAAATAATAAACAATTATTTTCAAATAATGTATTATAACAATACGTTTATCTAATCACGTAACTCATGATCCTTGCAAGAAGACACAAAAAAAAACCAACAAGTGAATAGCATAAAATTCTTTAGTAAATAACTCCACGGCTCTATGGCTACAGAATCTGAGTTTCTGTCATAACTGTAAAAGTAATTATTTTCACGCCGCGCCAGACATTACTGCTCTCCACACCGTGTTTATCGGGTCCGCAAGGAAAACAACACAAACAACGATGTACGGAGCTCCCTTGTTAAGCAAACATCGCGTTTCCGTTTTGCCGAATGGATACTCGGGTCCATAACAACCCGCAGATAATATGAATGAAAAGGGACAGTTTAATTAGAAAATAACACTGGCTTACAAAAAAAAATACCAGGACTATCTGTTTTCGTAAATTAAGCAACAAATTTAGCAATAAAAAAATGGCCCCTAAAACTTTGACCCCCTTGATATCATTTGCGCGTCACTTTGCATGACGTCGATTCGATTGTGATTATTTCTAGACTACTTTCTTCAAGCCGCGTACATCGTCTTAATCATTTTAATGGTTACCCGTATTTTTGAAATTCCAAAAAATATTCCTTTTGTATATTTTATGGAATAACAAACAGTTACCTTCCAAACCCTTAATACATAAATACAAAAAAAACTCCTATACTTATATATATATGCTTATTAACACTTTATATATTAATATTTATTTATAAAGTTAATTATCAAAAGAAATATATCATATGCTATATGAATATATAATATAATACTATATATACTATATTATCAAATATATTTTAATATTATAGTAAGATATTTATATAAATATATATTTATAATTTTAAGATCACTATATCGAGAAAATATATCTATAATATATATATATTATATATATATATATATATTATATATATATTATATATAGTATATGGGCATCGTTCTAAAAATAATGTAAATAAATTGCAATGAGAAGATGCTGACGTATGATTAAATTGCGAGCCTCACTTATCAATATGTTCTTCTGTATTCCATTAAACTGAAGTCAATTACCAGCTCTATAGTCGTAAATCCAACGTTTACGCCGCGAATTTGGGATATGAGGTACTAGTGATGATATTAAGACTCAATGAATATTTATGTAATAGCAGTCAGTATACATATTAATGAAGATAATATACTTACTGTTTAAAATATATGGAATATAATATATAGTTCCCCATATTTATTTATTTTAGTACCTTTGTTTTAAAGAAAGTGTCCAGCAATAAACTATGGTTCTACAAAGAGCATCCAGCGAATCGATAAAGACAGAAAGCACTAGTAGAAGCTAAAAAAACTATAACTATAACAGACCAGTATAAATAATAAATATGTTTATTATATAACTCTGAGACAGTAAAATATTATTTACTCTGCTTAAATAATATAAAAAATATAAAATTAAATAATCAATAACAAATATATTGTTTATAAAAAATATATAATAAATTTATTTTTAAATGATATTATTAATGATAAGATGATTACAAGTTCTTGGTAAATCGATATAAGACTCAGCGGATACTCCCGGTAGAACGAGAAAGTTGCTAACTAAATGTGAAGTTTTTTTCTGTTTTCACTAAAGAATATCCCGACGGGTAACAATGAACGAGAAGTGAGTTGGGTATCTCGCTCCTACGGGGACGACGGGGGGCGGGACCTTCCTCCACCCCACCGATCTGTCCCTCCCTCCTGCTCGACCCGCCACTAAGTAAGGATTTATAAAAAGAAAAATAATAATATTTTCTTCTCAATTCATATTATAAAAAGCAGAAGATATTGGCACCTTCATTTCTCACCATCCTAGACATGCTTGCAGCTTTCATGAGTTGCTTTCAGTCAATCAGAGCCTGCACTTTTTACTAATTTTAATATGGAATTAAAACTTAGATTATTAGAATAATTAATTTTTTTTTGAAATTTTTTCCGGGGTAAAAAGTCTCCTGATTAATAAAATTGAATTTATTTTCCTGTAGATTTAATAGTTTTCTAGTTACATGCCTTTGGCGCGTTTGTTTTCGGGGATGCTGCGCCATTATTCCTAGACTTGTAACCTAATATTTATTATACCTTAACTCACTAAATATTACTAATCCAACTAAACTATAGATAATATATTATATATGATTGCTATATATATATATAATCATATGAATAATATAAAATAGAGCTAAACCAATAAATATATGGACCCCCATATACTCATATATAATAATATTAGAATATAAAGATATAGTAGTTTACCACAGACTCCATGGTAGATATATATCATTTAATTCCTAATATGATATACGTGTTAATATATATAATAGAGTATAAATAGTATATGATATATATAGATATCATAGATATCATACATATCATAGATACTCTATATATTATTATTATAATATATATAGGTATAATATATATATAAGGTGGTATATTTGATATATATTACTGATAAATATATATATATATACTAATATTTATTAAGGTATTACTAATATATTACAGCGTACTATAAATATATATATATATATAATTAATTATATATTTATATTATATTATAATATATATTAATAATCAATTATATTATATATATTATATATATATATATATATATATATATTATATATATATGATATATAATATATATAATTATTAATATATATATATATATATATAATATTATATATATATATATATATATATATTAATATTATAATATATATTATATAATTAATATATATATTATAATATTAATATTAATATATTATATATATATATATAGTTATATATATATATTATATATATTATATTTAATGATATATATATATATAGATTATAATATATTATATATATATATAATTATTATATTATATATATATTATATATATATATATATATATATATATAATATTATATATTATATATTATATTATAAGTGAAAAACTTTCATTTGTTATACTTTAACGATATATTGAAAGTTGTTATATGTAAGTAGTACTTTGAGTAGTTTCAATTTTAAAGTAAGTATGTGACGTAATAAGTATATTGAATGGTAAATATAATAAACCTCTGATACGAGATAACTTTTACTAATGACATTAATATGTATAATACTTTAAATATGATAGGTGCATTCGAAATATATGTATATACATAAGAAGAAGCGATTAATTCAAAATTGAGAACATCAAATAAATGATATAATTTTAATCTAAAAATACTAAAATATCCTGAAATAGGTATGTACTGGATATTAGAATCCCATGCTCAAATATAATATTATTAAGAATTTCAATTAGCAACAATATGTAACTCATGGTTTGATTTATATACAATTAATTATTAATAGAGTTATAATATAATATATATATTATATAATATATAAATTATATATATAAAGATAATATATAATATATATATATATATAATATAGTAAGCTAAATTATACAGAATACTATATATAATATTATTGAATATATAATAAAACAGTATCTATTATAATAATAAGTATTAGTAATATTTATTAATTTAATATAGTATATAAGTGGTTTGATTATTCCATTTATTTAAATCAAGATGAGGTCCGTTTTACAAAGCGTGCATTAGCAACACATATTATTATAACTTATATAAGTTTCTCAGATAGTTATCCACAAAGAAATGAGATTGTTAAATGATCTTAAAAGAATGATAGTGTGCGCAAAAAATGAATGAGATTTATTTGGTTCCATTTCTTCTCAATTAATATATCATTTCGTACGCGAGATACTTAACTGAGAAATTAATATATTCAAAGATTAAATTCTAAAATAAAAATTATATACCTCAACGAGGATAGTTTTGGATTCACAGTTCACTTTCAGAATTTGTTGTAAAAATTCTGATACTCATATTTCAATTTATCTCGTAAGGTTTTTCCAAATTTATAATTGTAAAGCAATATTTCTCTAGTGGCATTGGTTGATCAGTGTGAACGGATCGAACACCTAAGAACTTAGTTGTTACTATATTATATGAGATGTAGTTTATCTAAGCTCGCCCTATAACTATTTGGGTTAATTAATTATTCGCTGCACTTTAAAGTTTTGATTATATCCAACACTGTTACTTGTCGATAATTTGTTTGCATTCTCACGTGATTCTATCCTCGGGAAAGAACGAAATTCACATCTACAGGTTAAATCTCTATGAGCTAGCAGAACTACTACGGGTGAGGATTGTGGCTAAATTGCATACCAGGGTTGGCACTTGACACTTGACACTTGACACTTCTGTAGTATGTGTAATAACGGAAGCGTTCATGTCTAGATTATTTAAGTCTAATGAAGGGCGTACCGTAAGGGAAGTGAAGTTAGTAGGATGATATTTTCATTATGTGTCTACTATAAATTACTAGCCCTGGTACGAAGTATTCTAAACCGTTTAAATAATTACGAATAGTAACACATTAGGCATATAATTATGAAAAATTACAGTAATTAAACGAACTAGATGGACTTATCTAAGAGAACAGTCTAATATGATTTAAAATAGATTAAATGTTAAACGAATGGTGGTCATATAGAAGGATAATTAATTGTAATCTAATTGACTATCTCAAACTATTTTATAGGTTAAGATGTGACAAAATAATGGAGTGATTGGGAAATGAATAGATTGTAAAAGAGAGAAAATGACATAGGACATAATCTATTAGGATAAGAATATTAGATAATTTTTGAGGGGAATTTCAGTACATGAAGGATTTATGATTATTATATATTGATTTGTTAAGTGTAAGTGAGTTACATCGCTTGAGTCAATATAATAATAGTTAAGATACGAGCAAGGGTTGTATTAACTTAGAGGATGTTAACACAATTTAGTATATTTAGGAGCGTCTACGGGATCATTAAAAGAAATAAATTATTTTGGAATTGAGCTTGAATCGGATATGGTTTATCCTTAGTGATCAAATGATTATGGGTGCAATGATACAATGTTATATTAATATAAATAATGGAGCGTAATATATGTTTTATGGATCCATGTAAATGTATTAATTTCAGTATTATATTAATTAAATAACAAGTTCAATAATTAATATGGAAGAAGTGGTAAAGAGCTAAGGACTGTGAAATAATAATAGGACTAATAAGATAATATATATCTTTACAGTAGACAGTTAGAAGCAATGGTACGAAATAGCATTCTTCTGCGAGCCTATTATAGTACTCTAATTTCGATAGATTTGTTATTTTTGCAAGAAAAATGTACTTACTCTCTCAAGTGTCTACAACACTATACGAGATAATTGCCTCCAGAGTATTCAGGTTGGTATAGAAAAAAGGAAATTCATGCACGGATAAGCGTTTACTATATCGTTCTTTTGGCAAAATTCAGTATACAGAATAGGTAGTGGAGCTCAAGAGTATAGAACATTTTACTATTACTGTATTTTGTAACTCTGAATTCATAATAATTTCTACGTAGAAGAGATAGAATGTAAAAATGTCATGATTGAATGTGTGCATGAGAGATGAATAAAGAAAACGTAGAATAAGATTATCAAACTGTATGTTGATCGAGAAAGCACACTATATCAAAACTCAGGGATTTCTCAAATTTAATGAATTTAAAGAAGGATATTATTTAATGTAACTGGGAGCTTTAGTCGTCTTTGATTAGAGCCAATAGTTAAAAAGCAAATCTAAATATAGTGGTCTCTCTAAGGTTCTGATGAGATTTTGCATATATGCTACTTTAAAATCCGAAAAATAAGAAGTCCTATTTAAAGATTAATGTGGATTAAAAGAAGGAAAAAGCTAATTGGAGATTTTGTGTCTTGAAGTTTCGAAATCATCTATTGATTTGTGTCCAAAGTAGAGAGGGAATTAGTGTTAGATTTCCGACATCATTGAGTTGCTAAAATTAGCAACTCATCGAGAAAAGTTATTTTTCTGAAACACTTATATGTCTGTAGACATAATCAGCTGCTATATTCGTTTCTGTAAAGATTGGACCAGTTCATCATCTCCATAGCAGTTCCAAACAAGAACGCGTAAGAAATTTCCACGACGTCAGAGTAATCCACGAC
Organism: Trachelipus rathkii; assembly: GCA_015478945.1. Classification (NCBI taxonomy): domain Eukaryota; kingdom Metazoa; phylum Arthropoda; class Malacostraca; order Isopoda; family Trachelipodidae; genus Trachelipus; species Trachelipus rathkii. Next base: position 30,125 of record JABUQX010089165.1, on the reverse strand, counting down.
GTTTACGCGGAGGTAGAAAAAGAGGAAGAATAAGAATTTATCCCAGGGATCATTCAAAAGAAAATTCAGTTGTATGCAAGGTATGGAAAGCATACAATCTAAAAATCTCAAAGTGATATACATAGATATGTTGATTTTGATTCCAACCAAAGACATTGGGAAGATATAACAGAGAGGTAAGATTGACCGTTTAAAGCGGTTTAAAGTATAAGTTCTTCTTTTAGACAGGGTAGGAGAAAAATGAGCAATAGACAATTAAAAAGGTCGCAGTATGTTCTTCTTTCGAAGTGAGAATGTTGATTCAAACGCGATTATAATGTTTCTTTCTAGAATGGTAAGAAAAGTTCAGATAAATGTCGGTTGACAATAGTTTTGGAGGCTTAACAGTGGTCAATAATTTCTCATAGAGTCCTAAAATCTACTCGTAGCATCGCAAGTATCAGAAATAATTTGACATTGCTGTCAAATCCATTGATGAGACCAGGTAATCAGCTACAGCATTATGCCCGGTTTTTAGCATGTAGCGTTAAGGAAAACTTAAACAAAAAGCAAAGCAGAAGCGAAGCATGATTAAATGAAATTGCGGGAGGATAGTTAAAGTCAACATCTGAAAGGGAAGAACATAAAGATTAAGATAGATGAATATTTCATAACTATAATATATCATCAACAAGGAAGGCATACATATAACATCAATTAACTTGGAATGTAAATGTAAACTTAGGTTTAGTTTCATATTATTCATTTTCTTTTTTTATTTTGTTATTTATTTTCTTCGATTTTGTTAAAATGAGTGAGTAAGACCTCAAGCAATAGTTAAAACAGTAATAAGGTTACAGAACATATAGAAGAGGTTTTACAGATAAAAAATATAATACGTAAGGACTTATAACACTTAAAAGGGCTAGTGTACTTATGTGTAACTTATTATACTAAAAGATATTGATATAAACTGTGATAGGATATATACGTTAAATGTAAGCTATACATACTAAAAGATCGGAAATCTCGCGCAGTACACACGAAGTTCCGACGTACTTATGTTACTATAAATTCAAACATCGCGCGTAGAACACCGATGTAGATTGATCTCTTTTAAAATTAGCTATGACAAAAGTAATACAAATTATATTACTTCAGACTGGCTGTCGAGCATAAATATGAGGATGAACACTGGGTATTTATGTGTGTTCTATTGGTAATAATAATATTGTTGATTTTGTATATGATTGATATGGTTTATGTTTCTTGGTTTAGGAATAGCTCCAGTGCTGGCAAAATCCGTACCACTGGGTGTAGGATTGACAGTAGAGGAGGTAGTAGAAGGTTGAGGTAATTGTAGAAGAGGAGTCTTGTACATCGTTGTATAGAGTAGAATGGAAAGGTGTAAAATGTACGTAACAGGATACATCCTTTGGGATATAAGTAGGCAGTGAATAATCAAGATACTCGCTGATTTCGGGGAAAGCTTCGAGGGTAATTAGTGGAAGCTTAGGTGTCAATTCTCAGGAGGAATATCTCTTTGATTTTAAAGGCAACTGAAGGAGGAATGTCTCTGACTTAAGAGGTTAAGGCAGGAGGAATGTTCTCTCGACTTCAGGGTAATTCAGGACGGTTGCTACTTGGACATGTCTAGAAGGAAATCTGTCTAAATATGTCGAAACGGATCTAGTAAACGAACATTATAGGGATTAGGAGTCCAGGAGATAGTACGCGGATCAACTGAAATGGAAAGAAGGTGACTTCGGGAGTAACTGGAGGAGAGGGTGACACTCGTCTCGCCATTGACTGCGAAGTCTCATAGGAGATTGCACGAGGACTCTAAAATGGGGATGAGCGACGGTAGGAAGGGATTCTCATATTCGGCCTATCATCGCGTAAAAAAGTTCTTCAGGGAGAAGAAGGGGAAGATTGGATGTTAGGATATTCATCAAATATCTAATCGCGACCTTCTAACACTTTGGTTGTTAGGTCAGGGGGAGACGGAGGACCAACTACTATGGGTAGAGACAGCCTAGAAGGAAGAGAGAGCTATGACATAGAGCTCTGACAGACAATGAAGGATTGGAGGAGAAGGGAGAAGAAGCTGTGAGTGAGGCTATCTGAAATATATCTTTCGTAAAAGAATGAGGTTAAGATATGATTAAAGACTTCCATTAGACGATCTTGTGCACAAAGATGATCAGATGAACTTTTGGTGTTGTTGTTGAATGGGGAAGTTATGATGAACTTGTCTTGGAGAGAAAGTACGTGTACTGACTCGGAGAGTAAATGAGATTCCGGAGGAAATAGGTATTGTAACATCTCTTTGATGCTTGCTGCTCCTCGGCCGTGGCCGGACGCTGACTATATAGTCATTGTTTGTTGATTGATCAGCAGGCGCATGACAGGCCGCAAGGCTAGGGATCGGGTCGTGTTCGGCACGCTAGAGTTCTAGATGGTTGCTGAAAGACCTCGGAGTGTCTGTTAGCAATGTAGTTTGTTGTTGCTGACACTTGTTTGCATTTTAGCTGTGATGTGCACACCCTGCAGCTGGTACAGTGGCTGGAAACTTCGGTCGTTTGGTTGTACAGCTTGTACAGGAGTGGCACATATGTATTGCAGATTTCATACTCATAACATCATCGATTTTTCTGAATTAAGGAAACAGAAGATGGGCCCCCGTCCACGCGGACGAAGACGACTACCAGTGTGAGAGGATTGGGGAGGCGGGCGGGCTCGATAAAGCTACGCTGGAACAGTTTTCGGGGCCATGGAGGATTCCTTATGGAGATCAGTAGGATTGCCACTGGACGAAAGATATTGTCCACTGTTTTGACAATTGGCATGGGGGGAATTTTTAAATTATCAACATGTGCAGATTCAAAATTCATGTATTTACGGAACAAGACATCTGTGAAGGGATATTATTGTTAAATTCAAAGACATTTACTGACACAAGTAAGGACGAGCCCATTTTTTGACACAGGGTTTCGGAGATAAATGGGAGGTTTTTAAGTCAAGTATATTAGCGCTAATCCGCCTAACACGTTATTAGGGAACGGATAGGGCCTATAGAGTGTTGCTGTTGGGCGATTTCTGAATGTATTCTTTTTCCAATATTCTTGTCGAGACCGCAATTTCGCGGCATGGCGGCAGCTCTTCAGCCATTCCGCGTTAAAAATCATATAGCATGAATCCTTTAAGGCTGTTGTTTTCGAACAAAGTAGAAAACATCTAGTAGAGAAAGGGTACGAGGTGACCGCACTGAGAATTACGTAGCCATGGAGGTAGCCTTAACGATAGTACATAAAATTCGGACCTAGATAAGTGTGGTATTACTATAGAAGAAGGTATTAAGTAGAATTTAAAGATAGATTACTGCTGCGCAAAAAAAGCCAATGTGTATTTTCCCAATCGTCGCTGCTGTGCGGAAACAACAGTGACGCGCATAAAGTCAATTCTCAGTACGTCTATTTTCTCTTTCCACAAGGCTTGGTTGCTTACGCTTTGCGGATTGAGTCACTCGATCGAGGCGATTTTTAGCGCGGCGTAGCGCATGCAGCGGTGACACTGTGATTTTTTAAAGTATTCCATTATGTTTTGGTAGTCGAAAACTATTGTTTCGTATGAAAAAACTCTGATCGTGAACTCCCCAGCTCGTGATGCTTTGTATATAAGATATTCACTGGGAACGTGAAAATGATGTATGTTAATGACCTATTTAGGGAGTGTTTCTGCAAACTATTTTTACTACATCTCTAAGATGATTATATAAGGGCAAATTTTGCATATATATAGATTAGCGACGTAAGTTGGCATCCTTAAATACATTAGGATGTACTTTAGCGTCCTCTTGATTATAAATCCTATTACACTCTCGGCAAGCTGGACCTCTGGGTCTAGGATGCACTCTTACGAACAAAGGATTAAAAAAGGTAAGGATAGGAAGTTGATTAGCCCACAATCTGGATGAGGTTTGTGGAATCTTTTTATTCGGAGACATGAGTACATTGTTTTGATACACAACACACAAGAAACAAAAAGATGCTCAGTATTTTATACGGATATAGGAGTAAGGTTTAATCATTTCTTCACTGTTTATTACGTATTTCACAGTGCCCGTTCAGCACCTGGACTGTCCTGGCTGAAAGGGTAGAGGATCAAAAGTGCACTACACAAGGTATATATGAGAGACTTGGAACTTACAAGCAAAACTTTTGATTGTTTTGTATAGGAGAAACCCCAATAAAGTTAAACCTTGACTAATAAGTAGTTGGATGGTGGAACTCGACGTTGTCGCGGCATTAAGCGTCAGAGAATTTTCAATATTTGCTAATGATCATTTCAGTTAGACTAAACTCGGAAGACATTTACGTCTGTTTTAGTTTGGTGAAAATCTAACATCATCGTTAAAACGACTGCGTCCAGATACTCAGGTCGAGAATAAAATCAGCTTAAGGAATACACGAATTAGTAACTTAGTCAAGCTATAGTAAGGTACTCTACCCGGACACAGAGGATCCTGAAATTCTTTACAAAGCACATTATAGGCAGCAAGTTATCAGTTGTCAGGAACACTTCCGTACAGATCTACCTATTCCGAAGAAGAACACTGGCTGCCCTCCCTCTCTCAGTTTCAGGAACTCGTGGTGACGTGCGTACTAATAGTCTGCGATTAACTTGATTCTTCAGTTTACCTCGATTTATTGTAACATATCTCTGCCTTCAAAGACTCGAATTTTGAGACCTCCACCTTTTCTAAAACGGACCAGCTAATGTTTTATGATCAAGACAAGATATTTCTATTTTACCTAGTGTCGGACTTGAATCTTCGTTCGGTAAATGTTTAGAGTAGTGGTAACCAGATAATATTGATATTCTACATTTGGTGTCGTAGAGCGGTGCACTATATGCCTAGAACGCTTCCTTTCGCTTGGCCGCTTACTCCTCCTTGATTTGCGAGGCTTTACTTAGTCCATTTGGAAGTTGAAAGCTAAGGAGGTTTTTCTTTTCCTTTGTCCATTTTCATCTAACTGAGCTAATTACAGCGCCTTATACCGAAAATCAGAGGCATCAGTGATTCAAAATGAAACGGTTTGCTAGAGTAATATGGAGCATAAAGCAAAGTGCTATGTGCTCCTAA
>JABUQX010089165.1:7500-10000 GCA_015478945.1 Trachelipus rathkii | reverse complement strand
GTATTGATAAAAATACTCCTTGTATGAATATTTTTATCAATACATATTGAGCTGCGGTTTATTTAAAAGCAGTATTTACATCAATACAAATAAATTCTCCGGTTATGAGTGTTCTCCTTACATGGGTCCTGTGTTGCCTTTGACCCGAGTGTGAGCGGAGATGCGCGGCTTGAGGTACCTGACCTGACATAGGCAGTCCTTATTATCGCGTATCTTTTTAGCTCATCGTGGCCAAGTGGTCAACACACTTGCTATTCCGTCTGCGGGGGCCCGGAATCTAATCCTGGTTAGTGAAGAATCACTCAAAGGGTATTTTTATCAATACATATTGAGCTGCAGTTTATTTAAAAGCAGTATTTACATTAATATATATATATATATATATAATATATATATATGATTTTTAATATATATAATTATATATAATATATATATATATATATATATATATATATATATATATATATATATATATATATATATATATATATATATATATATATATATATTTATATATATATAGTGTTCAGAATAATTGTTTAAAAAGTTAAGTAATATCTAAATATAATTGTTTAAAAAAGTTAGTTTAAAAGTGTTCAAATAACTATGTTAAACATAAAAAAAAAAAGTTTTCTCAAATAAAATTAAAAAAAAATTGATTCAGGGATAACATTTTAGACTACAATATATCAATTTCATTTAAAGCATAAAAAATTACATTTGTAACTTGTATTATCTGTAATTCTCACTATAATATATTATTATATAATGTATGTTATAGTAATATAATATTTTATATCATATTAAATTATATAAATATTTTATCTATTATTATGTAAATAACTTGTATTTTGGTTCGATTTGTAAACACATATATTACGTGGTCATTTTGCCGCCCAAAATTGGTTTCGTTTGCAAAAACACTTAGCTCGAGCCCATTCCAACAAGAATTAAATATATAAGATTTTATTATAAAAAAAACTTTCATATACTTTTGACGATTGCAACAAACAATTTGTATAAATTAAGACGTGATTGTAAGTACATAGCCATTACAATAATCAAAGTTGCTTTAACTCCTACATATAAAGAGATGAGGTAAAACAAAGGTTAATAACGATTTCATTATTATTGGTTCGCTCAGGTTCAAGTAGCCAGCGTAATACACAGTTTCCTAGGTGCATAGAGGCGATTTCCACAGTGAAAGTAAAGTAAGAGTTAGTAACTGGTAAATAAAGAAGTATCAAAGAAACCTCAATAACCATCTGTTCAGTGGGTGAACAAGAAAGAAAGAAATAACTACATCTCCTTCACACTATAAATGGTGAACCCAGAAGACCGAACAGACTTTCAAGAAGATGTCTTCAGAACACAACAGCCCTTAGCAGAAGGCTAGGTCGAAGAAAAATAATTATCGCCTACGAGAACACCTTATCATAAGATGCCTACCGACGACAACCAAAAACAACTTCTAGCAGAAGAATAGTCCGAAGAAAAGGCATCCAGCACCATGCAGACTTGTGGAGACGGGAACAAATCATACCGTTAATCCCAGGCATACCAGCCTCAGTTTACCGTGACTATTTTTGTTATCTCTAATGTCAATTTTAAGGTAAAGAAAATCTTCAAGCAATATGCAGATCGGTGGAGACAGGGACTTCAGTCACTAGTTAATACCCAGAACTGCCAGCCTCAGTTTAACGTGGCTAATTCCGTCAACACTTTTATCAACTACTCTCTCTTTAAGGAAGGACTCACAGATTACATCTCCAGATGAACTTCTATTTTATTCTTTCAGCTCTCTGATTAACAAAGAACAAAGATTCACCCATGTTTCGTATTGCGTCTAAATCAATGGGGAACCAAATACCACTGCTACTCTATTTGGATAAGTGAATCATTGTCAGCATATTTTTGGTATTACCTACAATACAATGGATTATTGATTATCTTTATGGAGCTTATTGAACACAACTACATAATCCACCATCCTCTTCTTTCTAATTCTACATGACTACGCTATGTAGATGACATTTTCTGTTTTGTTCCTAACAACGCCAACATTAGCAACATCCTACATCTTATAAATAACATTCACCCTTCCATTTCTTTTACACATGAGTTACCTCAAAATTCTTCTTTACCGTTTCTGGAAACTTTAATTTCCTGGAAAGACTCAAAACATCTTTTATTCTCTGTTTACAGAAAACCAACAGCTTCTTCTTCTTACATTCATTGGTTTTCTTCTCATACTTTTAACACTAAAATAGCCACTCTCGCATCTCTCTATCTTCGTGCTTTTAATATCTGTTCACCTATTAATCTTTTTACAGAAACAAAAAAATTTTTTTCTACATTTTCAAAATTAAAATACCCTCCTTATGTAATAAATTCAGCTATCACAAGCTAAATCAAATCTTATAAAGTAACCCTCCGTACAAAAACAAATTTATCATATCTTCCTATTCCGTATAACTTAGATTTCAAAAATAAACAATAC
>JABUQX010089164.1:22500-27500 GCA_015478945.1 Trachelipus rathkii | reverse complement strand
TCCTATTTTTCCTTAATTCTCTACGAAATCGTCTCGAAATCCAATACCTGTTATAGGCAGAAAAATATTCGGGCACAAATTACCAAATCTTTTTTTTTTGAGTTGGCACACCAGACCAGTTACGAAGACATTACCAATATTGGACAAGTGGTAAAAAACCTATTTTTTTTATTTTTATTATTGGCATTCTCCTCTCGAATCGTAGATGAACTGAGATGCTGAATACTTAATGTGCCCACCTCTTTTCTTTTAACTGAGTATTGATAATTTCAGGCCACCTTGCCTCCGCCTGCGAAGTCTTTAAAAGAAGAAACTTTGCTCCAAGTCCCACATGGTTCTGCATTTTCGTAGCGAACCGGTGTTTTTATGATTCCTGTTGTAATAAAGGTTCAAGAACCAAACCCTACACCGGCCACCCGTCCACACCGGTGTAACATTTTTTTTTAAGCACTCCTTTAATAAAAACCCTCCTACGAATTTACATATCTCTCTCACCTTTTTAATGTCCAAATGAACTCAAGAAAATAGCAAGGCCCACCCATAAACCAAAAACTCTCCTGAATTCTCAACTATGATATAACATACCCGAAAAAATTAAAGGTATATATTATTATAGTCCTACCTTCCTCAAACCAGTCTTGCGAACCACAAAACTTCCGCCCTCAAAACCATATACAACAGAAAAGGTATTAAAAACCAGACTCGTCGCACTTGCATTGCGATTACAGCTTGAATCCGCCCAAACACAAAACACCCCAAAGCCCACCAACACCCAAACATCACCCTATTATCCATTTCTCTTTCTACAAAACGTATTCATTCTTTTATCACTACTCCTCTTCAAAAATTACAACAATTAACAAAACCACTTCCCAAATTTAAAAAAAAATATAACCTACAATTTAGGCATAACTCCCAACGTCTCTCTCTGCTCTCTCTCTCTGCCTCTCTCCTCTCTCTCTCTCTCTCTTCTCTCTCTTATACCACCATACACTAACACACCCTACCCTCATAACTACACTATACCTCACTCACTCAACAATCATATAAAACCACCTACACCTATAAAAATATAAATATATATATATATTATATATATATATTTATAATATATATATAATATATAGTAATACAATAATATATAGATATATAATATATATATATATATATATATATTTATTCACCACCATATAACTAACCATAATATATATAACCTCACCTTATATATATACTACATACAAACAACACCTAATCCATCACTCCCCCCCTAATCCATAATACAAACCTAACTAAAATACATAACCATAAACTTAATAATATATTACTGTATAAATATACCTATATATATATATAATCTATATAAAATATATAATATTATATATATAATAATATATATATATATATTATTATATACTACATAAGTTATATATATATATATATCATTATATACTAATATATCTATATATATATATATTAGACATTAAAAATAAGTTTTTTTATTTAATTTTTTAAAAAAAAAATTGGTTTTCTTTATTTTGTTTCAAAATATTTATTGCAAAGGGGGCAACCTAACTTGCCCAACAAATTTTGGGAGAGCAGGAGTTTATTATTGACGTGTTCGAGAGGGGGGCTTTGTCGCGGAAAAATCCCTCAAAATAGTCAAATAAGAATAATGTTTCTTTTACGTTGCCCCATGACAACCGGTGTTTTGAAAGCATTATAATTTATGCTTTCTTGAGAAAGGCCACAAATCGAAAATTCTTCTCCAGTCAATGATCCTTATGAAAAATAATGTTTTGCAAGAGAATAAATGATCTTAATGTAAAATTAAGCGTTCTTGTTATAACATTTTAAACATTATTTTAATAGTAATTAATAGTAATTTGAATTTATTTTATTACTTAGTTGCTTTTTAATTTTTTTTTTAGAGGAGCCGGCCTCCTGTGCTTCCCCCGTTAAAAAACGATAATATGATATATAATATAATATATATATATATATATATATATATATCATATATATATATATATATATATATATATATATATATATATATAATATATATATATATTATATATATAATTTTTTAATCATTTAATCGCAGCAAAACGACAGCTAAAAATACCTCGTAACTGTATTAACATGGTTGATAACTTTTGCTATGAGTTTGGTAAAGTGACATTTTCTTCTCCAAAAGTCCTAATTACACTGCATGTTAAAACCGCTTACTTGCATTATTTCAGCGTCAAGGTATGGGATCAGGACGAGTATTTGGTACATTATAGTGACTATTTGCGGTTACCTAAAGAAAAAAAAGGTTTTCAATGCGTTTTGCCGTTTCTAATGATTTGTGCAAGTATAAAAATCATGCAGATGACCGCTATTTCTGTTTGATTCCACCGCTGCAATATGGCAAGTCGATAAAAGAGCAGTGGATGGTGGGAAATATCCAAGCATTCCATCTGCTATCCGACTAGTTTCACAAGGAGATTATCTGCGGGTACCTTAAACTCCAGAGGGTACCAACTGCAGGTTGATGTTGATGAGTAAAATACAAGAGAGGAAACATTTGAACCTCCAACATCTGGGGATCCTGATTTTTCACAAGCTGGCACAAGTGAGCAACACAAACTTACCCAGGGTGAATTAAGTTACCTAATTCAAGATCTAAATCCACCAAAGAACGAAGCAGAACTTCCGGGATCAAGGCTTCATCAGTGGAATCTTGTCCAACCTGATGTGAAAATAATTGTTAATAAAAGTAGAGAAAAGGATTTGATATCACATTTCAAGAAAATGAATAATTTCGTATTTTATTATGGCCTGAAAGGTTTGATAACCTCTTCAAATTTAGTATACAACCCAAAAGACTGGAGACTCGTTTTAGACTTTTCAAAATTGAGCTTAAAAGCTGTTTTGCTGCACAATAGTAATTCAGCTCTTATTTCTATATAGACCATGCTGCCCAGATAAGGAAACATATGTAAACTTGAAACTACTTTTGGAATCAATGATGTTTGAAAAACAAAAATGGCATATCTATGGAGACCTAAAAGTCATAAGGATACTACTAGACATGTAATCAAAGTATACAAAGTACTGTTGTTTATGATTCTTGATCTAATTATAAAATATTTTTATCTTAGAGGTATTAAAGGTACTATTTTGTAAAAGACAACATTGTGTTACTAGATTATGAGAATCTCCTTGCACTTTAAAATCTTTTCCATTATAAAAACAAACATTGTTAATTGCTTAAATGTTTTATATATATATATTATATATAAGCAAAGAACCTCGGAAAGAGTTTTTATTACGAAGCAATATTGTAGGAGCGTAAGGAATCATATGTGTATTTATTTCGTCATTTAGATTTATGTAAGGAGAGTCTTGTGGCGAGCGTAATATTGTTGTTCCTCTGAGACTTGTTCGTATGTTTGAGGGGAATTTTGGAAAATCATCTTAGTTTATTGTTAAATGTCAGCCCATAAAGACGTTTGATGGACTTTCAAAAGAGACAGTCTAAAGTCATTAAATATTATTAAAGGTCTCTTGTATCTCGTATCAAGCAGCATCGATTGGTGTCAAGCGCGATTCTATTCACTCAAAATTTTGGACTTTGAAGTTCCTCCATTAAATATAAGAGAATTCGAATCCCCAATCTGATTACTTTCTTCTCCAGTCTCACTATTTCACCTTCGTTTCATTTATTCATCCTTCATTATTTAATTTGTCTTAGAAATTTTGTTTGTTACTTTCTTTGTTTATGCATATATATATATATATATATATATATATATATTTTTTTTTTTTTTATATATATATATATATATATATATATATATATATATATATATATATATATATATATATATATATATATATATATATATATATATATATCTATATATATATATATACGTCTATATATTTATATATATATATATATTTATATATATTTTTATATATATATATATATATATATATATATATATATATATATATATATATATATATATATATATATATATATGTATATATTTGGTAGGCCTCGGGGATTTGCCATCCAGACGAGACAATATATATATATATATATATTTATTAAAATATATTTAGATAAACATATATATATATATATATATATATATATATATATATATATATATATATATATATATATATATATATATATATATAAAAAAATATCTTTATATATTTATTGTATATATATATATATATATACGTATATATATATATATATATATATATATATATAACATATATATTAACAACAACATATATATATATATATATATATATGCTATATATATTTGATATATATATATATATATATATATATATATATATGAATTTATTAAAAAAAACTATCGATAAACTTATAATTTATTTGCAACACCTTTTGCATCCAAAATAGGAAGAAGGGGAGGGGGGGGGGTTGTTAAATAGTTTCTTTGCAATAAAAACTTTGATTAATTCCCAGCCTCTGTGTGTCATCTGCTGGACTTTCCATACCAAGAGATTTTAGAATGGGACAGTGTTGCTTTCCTTTACTGATAAGTTTGCAGATGAAAATTGGACACGACAAATGGAAAATTATGTAAGAAAAATGAAATTAGGTGCTTTATTTTTCGTAAATACAAAAGTTTAATAATAAGATCTACTATCAATGATAAACGAAGGAGAAAGAGAAAATACGAAATACCAAATTGTCGAGGAAAGAAAACTCCATAGTTGGGTTGGCCAGCACAACAGGTACGGTGCGGTGCGTGGTGCCCACATATTGGTGTGGTGCGGTGCGGTGCGGTGCCCCACACAAATTGACTGTACCGGTGCAGTGCAATTTTTAAAATATAGAGGTGCGGTGCGGTGCGGTGCGGTGCGGTGCGGAGCGCTTTGCGCATTGAAACAGAGGTGTGATGCGGTGCGGTGCGGTGCCCCACACAAATTCACTGTACCGGTGCAGTGCAATTTTGAAATAT
>JABUQX010089164.1:0-17500 GCA_015478945.1 Trachelipus rathkii | reverse complement strand
ATTTGTATATATATATATATATACTCGGTGGACCTCGTGTGGACCAGAGTAATCAATATATATATACAACGAATGAAAAATAATTGTTGATTCTATAATTTACTGCTTATATAAACCGAATGTCCATAAAAGAACCGAGTTTTATTTATGATGAATTTGGGGACGAAAAAGTTTTGTCGTATATTAAATTTAATTGAAATTTATTTTCTATAGTTGTTGAAAGTTTATTGAGTTTATTTTATATGGAAGTCGCTTTAATATTTGAAATTATAAAATTTTCATTACGAAGTTATTTCTGAATTTCCGAATATGTGTAACCACGTTATCGAACATGTAGTATAATTTTTATATCTTCGAAAGTGGACAGAGATGAAAAAAACTCTAGTCAAGTTCCGAAGATGATGACAATAATAACAACAATATTTATTGTGATAACGATAACAATAACAGCATACTACCAAGACTTCCTATAATTAGTACCATAATAATAATAATAATAATAATAATAATAATAATAATAATAATAATAATAATAATAATAATAATAATAATAATAATAGAAAGCAGTATACTAGCTACACTAAAATAAATGATGATAATAATAATAATAATAATAATAATAATAATAATAATAATAATAATAATAATAATAATAATAATAATAATAATAATAATAATAATAATAATAATAATAATAATAATAATAATTATTATTATTAATGGTAATGACTACCAATAATAATTATTATTTGTAGGAATCGTCAATCTCTAGAAATGCAAGCATTCTAGGAGAGAGACAAATTTCCAATGTAATAATTTTTATTTTAGGTTCCTAATGTTTCTCGTTTCTGTTTAGAAAACAAGGAAAACAAGAAGAAACCGTAATAAGCAAATGTCTAATTCTTGGAAACTAATTATTATTACAAGACAGGAGTGAAGCCTCTGTCTGGGGGGTTCTAATATTTGCTCCACCACCACGGGAAACTAATATTACCAAACCACTAGTTAAATTTTACCATGCACGGATTTGATGATAATTCGAAATGTTACACAATTTTTTGAAAACTCGCTAAACTTTGGGCTATAAATTTTATTATTTTATGACAAATTTTTATGGATATATATATATATATATGAGTCTATATATATATAGAAATTATATTTATGTAATAAAAATTATATAATTTCAATTACAAATAGTAATTTTAATTGGATGAATCATTTCAAGTAGCTATTTCATTTGTCAAATTTTGACCCGAAAATTTTCGGCACGCGATCAACTATCAAAGCTATTTTTTAATATTTTTGAATAAATATTTATGAGTTTATATATACCATTCGTCAGATATATATATAGAGATTGATTTTCAATCCTAAAACTCAAAAGGGGAAAGGTCTAAAAGATAAATTTAAATGAAGTTTCAGTTTCGAGTATGCTCTCAAAAAAATCAAATTTTCGTTATGAAAATTTTGCAATATTCTGATTTATGATTTATTTAATATTTTTAACCTTTTTATTTTCTATACTCTTTACAATCCATATTTAAGTTTTAATATTAATAAAAATGGTTTTCATTTTTTCAGCGACGAGGCAGTAACTTATAACCTACTATCTCAGTGAAATTTTCGATCTTAACAGTAATTCCTTTTATATTAAATTTTCCCCAAATCTTTTACTTTCCTAAGTTTCCCCTTTAGCGTTTTGCTTATTTTTCTTGTGTGCGAGTTTATTGTTTGCATGTGTAAAAAAATAAACAAAAAATCAGTATACATCACGTTGGGAAAAAATGTGTGTAAATATCATATTTTTAAACTTTCACCGAAAAAAGAGGGAGAATAAAAGATAGATAAAAAACTCGAAGATTCTCCACCTATAAATAAAACTGGACATGAAAATTGAAACGAAATAAAAAAGGCGACTTGAAGATGATTGACGCGGATTTTTAATATTCAGTGATGAAAACTGAATGACTAAAAAAACGTGGGCCAATCGAATTTAATTCAACCTTGAGAACTATTCTAACAGAAGTGTATCAATATTGTATAACAACTCGTGGGTCCACTGTTCAAGTTGAATTATTCTGACTGGAACAACTCAACAAGAAGAGACTGATTTGTTATACAATATCAAAACACTTATCAAAAGTTAATATATATACGAAACAAAAACTATTGCCTTTTTGCTAACATCTGAAATAGGGGAGAAGGGGGGCTAATAGCCATTAATGGGGTCCTATCAATTTGTCCAGAAGGCTTTATGATGACATACCTACACAAATTTCCTAAAATCACCATTTAACGGAAGGAAAGTTTTCAATGGTTCCGTTGAGAATTTATAAAAAAAAAGCATTCTCAACCCTGAATTAAATGTCGGTAAGACGCCTCCAAAAACCGGCGCTGAACCTCTAAAAATGATGGGGGAAGCTCATTAGAGGAACAAGCTTCATCATAAAATATTTTATTACTCGAACTGCATTATAAATGATCTTGTAGAAATTCTGATTCGACTCGGGATACAAATTAAGGGGACAGAGTCTACTGATGAACTTGCAGTAATTATGAAATAGAATGCCAAACTCAGTCGCGCTCGACTCTTTATAGTCCACGAAAACGACGCTGAGGAGTTGGCGATGCGTAATTAATTAAATAAACCTCAATTTTAATTATTTACGTTAAAACAACAAATTTACTATCAAAAGATAGCAAATTTAAAACTATATACTAAATAAATAAATTTGTTGAATAGGGTGATGTGAATTTGTTATAAAAATTATCGAAAGTTTCAATGGCAATCTTTGGCAACTTTTCCACGTGTTTAATACAGGATACTTTTCTTCCCATAGAAAATTATATGATAAATATAATTTTTCAATTAAAGATAATTATCAATTTTAATAACAATTAATGAGACCAGTATTCTCTCCTGATCAATTTGGTACAAGAATCAAGTCTCTAGCACAATTATGAAGCAAGATATGTTAATACTTCGATATAGAAAAATGCAAGGTCAGCCGGGGTCAATACTTGACCTTTCGATTGAAGGAGGTCAATGACATTTATACAAGTAAAAGGTTAGAGTGTTAGGATCAATTTGAAATACTAACCAAGTCTGACACTTATGGAGCACCTGGTTAGCGAGGAGGAGGAAGGAATACTTTCAGATATGAATTTTCAGTATTTTGAGAAGCCTATTTTTTCAAGTGACTTGAAATGTTTATAATTACTTAAATACAACTTTGATCAATATAAAATGCTATCAAAATGTAATTCTATATCTTTAGTATAATTTGAGAAGGTTTGAGATTTCAAAACGTTGTCAAAAGAAACTTAAATGTAAACCGGTTTTTTATATCGGTTTCATTTTTCTCAATTTTGTGGAAGGAGGAAGTTAATTATATATATATATACCTTATATATATATATATATATATATATATATATATATATATATATATATATATATATATATATATATATATATATATATATATATATATATATATATATATATATATATTAATTATATATATATATATATATATATATATTGAAATATACATTATTTTTGGCTGAAAATTGGTACAATAATAGTTTTTGACATGAATAAGAAAAATCCGGTGAAATTTTTAACAAAAAATGAAATGGGGGGGTCTCCAGCCCCTAACCCCATTTTTAGGGGTTACAGGTAACCCAGGGGTCCCAAACTTGGGACTTTTACTATTTATTATTAAATGAATTAATATTGTGAATTTCAAAAACGTAGCTCAATTATAAGGGATACTTTACTCTTATGAGCCACTATCATAGTACGGTATTGAAATCTGAAATTTCTCGGTGCAAAATTGCACCGACTCTCAGAGCAAGTTTTTATTAATAAATTTTAATTTTTATATAAAAGTGATCATTAGGATTATTATTTACAAAATTTTAAAAGGAAATAGCGATGACTAATGTATTCACAAATCCCTTGATCACGATTGCAAGTCAACCACTCGCGAATCCAGTCATCAAAACCCAAAAGGAAAACTGGCCACAAGTGGCGAATGAAGTAATTTAAAATAAATTACGACATTAAATTCCCCAGCCAAAGGAACCAACAGAAAAAATATGATTTGTTTTCGTAAGTTTTAGTGAAAGAAAATATAGTAAATAAGTATACTTTTCATTCGTCAGTGAACTGTGTCTGAAGGATAGGAATTTTGAATGGGTCGGTTGTGGGTCACACTCAGGCATATGTAATATAACTTAACTCTCACGTCTTGCACCTTCTAGTTTCAAAATATCACCACTAACAGAAGGCAATGACACTGATTTCATTAAAAGGGGGGTGGTTTTCCTTTCCTTTTTATAAGGATAAAGGTGGGTTAATAATCCCGAACCACCAACAGTATCAAAGTCAAGGGAATTACGGAAACTCTTCCCCCAAAGAAATTTCCATCCCAAGACTACTGTTTCTCGAAGAATATTGTAAGGTCATCACCTTTAGTTCTGGGAGTAAATGCATTTTGAAACGAATATACAAGGCACTTGAAATTACATTACACAGTCAGTATGTCCCGGCACACACAACCCTGAAGTAAGAAAACCCCTAATGCCGTACAAAAGGAGCTTAACTACTTTTGAAGAGTCCTGGGGACACTGGTGAGAGGAATACACAGTTCACGTTTGAATTAAAGTATAAGTAAGAAATTTAATAGATTATTTTTAATGTTCAATAGTACGAGAAATTATATGATAAGTTTTTTGATGTTGTCTAAATGGTTAATAAAGTTGTCGTCGAAGCTTATTTCGAATCGAATATAGCTTTGATTCGACGGGAAGCCAGGATGTTAGCCTGGCGGCGGTTCCTAGGAGGAGAACTTGATGTTGTGGGTGATTCTTCTTCTGTGGAAGAATCATAAATATTACTATGAATTTCCAAGGGGTAAAGATGAATGACCGCGCGAGTAATTTCACCTGTTCTCGTACTCAAGGAAACCGATCGTACATAGCCATCAGGGGAAGTATGTAAAACTTTTACAATTCCCAATTTCCATTTTAAACGGGGACCGTCATCTTCCACCAGGACGACGTCTCCGACAGTTACATTTGGGCGATCAGATTTATTGTAAGATTGCCTTAAATTTAACAAATAATCCTTTTCCCATTTAATTTTAAATTTATTTACAAGGGAGAGGATGTATTTGTAGCGTTTACCAATTTTTATAGGATCTAAATATGTGGGATCCATTTCAATAAGTTCCTCTGGAACTGGGAGCGAATTTAATTTATGCCCTGTTAATAAATGGGAAGGGGTGAGTGGTTCCTCACTATGGAGGTCATCCCCTACAAAGGTGAGAGGACGGCAATTCAAAACCGCCTCTACTTCAATTATAATAGTATAAAATTCATCATAAGTGATGAGGGCATTAGTAAGGGTACGTTTTAAATGGAGTTTGGTTAATCCAATTAGACGTTCAAAAAATCCTCCGTAGTGGCTGCTACGAGCAGGATTGAACCTCCATGTAATGGAGTATTGATTAAAAAATTGTTTTACAGATGGTAAACTATGTAACTGTTTTAAATAATCAGATGATGCATGAAAGTAGGTGGCGTTATCTGAATAAACGACAGAGGGGACACCACGTCTACCCATGAAACGGCGGAATGATCTCAAAAAGATTCTGTGCTATTGTCTAAAACGAGCTCGAGATGGACTGCTCGAGTCGTTGCACAGGTAAATAATACAATATAACATTTTGAAGTAGCTGTTTTTGAAGTTTTAATTATAAAATGACCTGTTAGGTCAACTCCCAAAATAGTAAATGGTTTGGTGTTAATAACTCTTACTTTAGGCAAAAACGTAGAGGGGCAGACCTAAAGTGAAGAGCTTGCAAACGTTTACACAAAATGCATGGTCTTGTGACCTTTTTAATGTTAGTTCTCATATGGGAAAAATAATACTTTCTGCGTATTATTAAAAGGAGCTCAGAGGTTCCTAAATGATGAAAGGACATATGGGTGTCCCATATGATGAGTTTTATTAAATGATGATTATTTGGGAGTAAATAAGGGAATTTGGTGTCATAAGGTAGGAAGGAGTTTCCTAACCTTCTGTCACACCTGAGTATACCATTTACTAATATAATATTAAGTTGTTTACACAACTGTGTAAGGGGTTTTTTATTTTTTAAACAGTCTATTTCAGACTGAAAATGCAAACTTTGCATATATTTGATCCAATATGACTCAGAAATTTGTTTCTCCTCAATGGAGAGTTGATGGGAGAATTCAGGTTTTATAATTGATTTATTTAAAGGGGATTTATTTACAGAGTTTTTCAAATTGGTTATGAACCTGAATACTAAAGCTGTTATTTTTACAATTTTATTATAAGATGAATAATTCTCACTGTTCAGTATACTTTCAACAGGAGTGACTGTCACAGCTGAGATTATTAAATTTTCTTCTTCATTTTGTGAAGAGGAAGGATGTTCCCTCCAGACTGGCCAGTCTGAGGGATTTAAGAGCCAAGTTGGACCTGATGTCCATAAATCAGAAGCTAAATATTTACAATCTGACCCGCGAGAAGCGAGGTCAGCGGGGTTGTCCTGTGTAGGGACATATTTCCACTCTATAGAGGGAACGTTTTTTCGAATCTCGTCCACCCTGTTCTGGTTAAAGGTGGGGAGTTGTTTTTGTGAAAAAATCCACTGCAAGGTGACTTGACTATCACACCAAGCATATATTTTTTCAAAGTTTAATATGTTTTCAAATGTTTCTAATATAAATTTTAACATGCGAGATGATAATAGAGCTCCCATAAGTTCTAATCGGGGGATGGAAAGCTCTTTAATGGGGGATACTTTAACTTTTGATAATAATATTTTTGAAATGGGTGTAGAGTCTGCATAAGAGATCACATACACCACAGTACCGTATGCAGAGCCAGATGCATCGGAAAAGCGTGGAGTTCCACATTAATTGAATATATAAGTTGCCTAGGCAATTTTAAGTTTAAACATTGTTCAAATTGAACCACAAGTGATCTCCATTCTTTTTGAAGATCATTGGGGATCTTGTGGTCCCAGTCAAGTTTTAATTTCCAAATTTTTTGTAAAAGCATTTTGCCTCTTATAACCACGGGTGACAAAACACCAAGAGGATCAAAAGCAGATGCAACATTATGCAATATTTTACGTTTGGTATTGGCTTCTGGGTCGAAGCTACGAGTGGGGTAAGACATGGTATCCGAAGAGGTATCCCATTCCATACCTAAAATTTTTAAACAAGGTTCTTCTATGCCCAATTCCTTTTTCTTGAAACATAGAAGCAGCGAGAGATGAGTTGGAAGCCCACTCTCTTAAATTTAAACCAGCCTCTGCAAATAAGGATCTGGTTTCTAAAAAATATTGTTTTATTTCCTCCTCGGTGTCAAATGTACCGAAGAGGTTATCTACATAAATTTGTTCTAATATGGCATCCTTGTATGCCGTTTGGGATTTATTTACATGGTGATGGAGGCATTATCAGTAAATGGGCACAGATACCAATAAACCTTGTTTTGGTTTATATGTTCTCAGATTAGTCGGGTCTCGGGATTATGAACAGTTGTCTCGATACCACCTATCAAGGCAGATCCCTAAGAAAGCCTTTCAATATCTGATGATGTTGCGTACTTTTTTATTCTAAATTTTAATAATAATTTTCCCAGATCTGTTATCAGAGACGGACCACTGTGTAAACAGAAATTTAAACTGGGATTGTTGGATGAGCAGTCATAAACTAAACGAAGTTTAGTTGTAGAGGAATTTTTGCGCACCCCATGATGGGGAAGGTAGTGTAACTTGGCTTCAGGATGGAGGGGGTGGAAGGTTTTACTTCCTCGATGAAGTCAAGGGACAGCTGTTCCTTTATTACATCATTATATGAGTTTAATAATTCGGGTTCAGTCCTGAGCCGTTTCAATACACTATAAAGTCGACGTTTCGACAAAGAGTAATTATCAGGTAAGTTGGGATGGTTTGCACGCCATGGCAATGACACCACATATTTCCCATTTATAAAGCGCAAATTTTCTTTAAATGATTCAAGGGTAGTTTTTTCAGCTAGAGTAAACTGCTCATCAGGTAATATTCCAATATGGGAGAGAGACCATAAACGATCCAAGTCGTCTATGGAGTTTTTGTTATACTCCTCCTCTGTGATCACAGAAGGAGGGGGGAGGGGGTCCTCAGCTGAGGAAATATTTATATTTTCTATATTTTTTATCGAAGCAGAATCAGTACTAGAAGCTTCAGCTGAAGCAGATAAAATATTTTGATCAATATTTTTAATGGTGTGAGAGTTCTCACAAGTCTCAGAGGAGACCAAATTCATATTTTTTGTACTTTTCGAGGGGGAAATAATAATTTTTTCAGAAAGGTGATTTTCAACACCAACCTCAGTTGAGGCAAAATTCATATTTTTTGTACTTTTAATGGGGGAAACAATTTCACAAGCCTCGTCCGAGGCAGATAAAACCTTAAACCTATTTACTAAATCTAAATATTCCTCTTGGGAAAAATATGAAAGTTGATGCGCATTATTTACAACTTCCCCTCCCTCGGCATCTTCGAGAGGAGGTGAAGGATTTAAATTTAAAGAGTCCTCTGCCTCAGTTATAGAGAGGGGAGGATTTTCACTTAAAACTAATGGTTCTTCCTCCTCAATTATAGGGAGAAAGGAAGAATGATCAATATTTTTATGATTAGAATGGCTAAAACTAATTATAGGATCAAAAAATTGGACTTCGGCCCTAAAAGAAGATACAATAGTGACTTGAGAATCTGTGCCACCAGAAGCAAAGGGTAATTTGCCCCAAATAATATTACCTACATTTGTTTTTAACAAATTTACATTGTTTATTTTCTCATATGATTGGAGAAAATGGGGGAGGTTGTCGGATCCCAGGAGTAACCCAATATCCGTAATGATATCTGAAGTTGGATAAGGATTAGCAAGAGGAATACGATATTGTCTGAGCATTTGTGTGGTCTTTACAAGCCCAGGTATTTTAAGATCGTTGGGAAGGCGATCTACTATAACAGCAGATATGGGGATCACCCCTTCCTTGGTACTGATGTTTAAGGTGACTACATCATGTACTGAAGGAGTGCCCTTTTTGTTAATTCCGTTTATGGAGATGTTAACAGTGGAATGGGGAACACAGTTTAATATTTTAGCCACTGATTTTGATATTAACGAGAGTTGAGATCCTTGGTCGAAAATACTTCGAACCAAGATGGGTTTGTCTCCTTTATTTATTTTTAAATCCGCTATGGGAAGAGCTACACCGTGGCTCTGGGCCAACAAGGTGGAGGTGAGGTGGTTTGAGGCGGATTGGGGTACAGTTGTAACATATTCTGGTTTTTTATATTGGGGACAAAGAGCAGTATGATGCTCAGGAGACTGACAAGTGTAACACTTTTTAGTGTTTTGGCAATCAGGTGTAGGGTGACTGCTACTCAAACACCTTCGGCACCAATGATGATTTTGGACAATTTGGTTTCGAAGTTCAAGAGTGTTTATAAAACTACAGTTGGCAGTGTAGTGATTGCTGTTACAGAAACGACATTTTATAGGGTTATTTTGACCATTATTATTATAAAAAGTGAGGTTATGATTATTATTTGAAGGGCGACTTTGATAGGTATTTTTGATTGTTATAATATGGGGGGATCTGTTTTGATGGTTAAGGGGTTATTATTAATATTAAACCTATTAAAGTTGTTATTAAAGTTAGGTTTAATTTGGTTAGGTTGATAGTTTGATTTATTATTGGACTTGTGAGGTGGTGAGTTCACATTTGTATTTAATATAGTTGATTGTTTGGGTTTGGCCCCTTGTCCCTTCCATTTATTATTGGAAGGTGAAGTATGCTCAGATTTTTTATGGGGATTTTTATCGTCCTTGTTGGATAATGTTTGGCCTGAGGCCTCTAAAACTGAAAGGGCCTGGTTTAACATTTCAAAAAGTAATTCAAGGGTCCAACTTTCACCAGCCCTGTCCCATTTAACCTTTTCTTTGATTTGTGAGGGCAATTTTTGGGCCAGTAAAACACCCAAAATTGTAGAACCAGTTTTGTCATCAACTATTAGTTCCTTATTTTTTAAAGATTCTACATAGCATTTTATGTCAGCTTTATATTGATAAAGATCTGCGTATTCATATCTAGGGGGGGTTAACTTGGTTAATTTCAATATTAAAGTCTCTTGGACTTTCGCAGGGTTATTAAAATCTTCCTCAAGAAGATCTCGAATAATTTTATAATTAGTAGCGGTGATGGCATAGCCAGATACCATCTGTTTCGCTGTGCCTTGAAGGCAATCCAATAATAAACCGAGTTTACTAAGATCAGAATAGTTCTGACCTCCAACATAGTTTTCAAATGATTCAATGAAAGAGGCATATTCTAAAATATTGCCACTAAAAGTAGGTAATTTTTTAATGGGGCGTTTAAATGATTCCGGCTCTCTAGGGGTAGCCGGGGCAATCGGTGATGTAGGACGCGAAGCTGGTCGCGAAGGTGGTTTAGTAAGTTCTTTAATTTTATATTTAATGGCGCTGATGGAATCTAAAATAGAGGTATGCCTTTCGTACGTTCCGTCGGCATCGATCAAAAGATTTTCCTCGTCAAGGAAATTTGCGATGTTATCATCAACTTCTGTTAGTTTAGTATCTAAATCCTCTAAATTTTTTATAAGGGATTCCAATTTGGGAATATCGGGTTCGGAATTCAATAATTGGGTGTTAGTATCGTTAACTGCCCTTGTGACATGATAACGTAACTTTTTGCGCGATTTTTTAAATGCATCGTATAGTTTAATGTCACTATCTGACAAATCAGACATGGGGGAAGCCATTTTTAATAAAAATTTCAAAATATATAAAAAAAAAAAAAATAAATAAAAAAAAATGTGTCTTAAGACACTAAAATATTAAACTATTTAAATTTATCAGATTAAACGTTGATTTGTAATATAAGTACAATATAGATTGTACAAGAAAAAATATTGTACAAGTACAAGTACAAAAAGAATGTGTCTTGAGACACAAAAATATTAAAATATTCAAACTATAAGATTAAATGTTATTTATAATGTTCAACAAAAAATGTTGAACCGATGAACCGGTTTCAGATGTACCGGTATAAAGCGCTGGAATATTGTATAAAAATTTATACATGAAAGAGTGTCTTGTGACACTAAATATTCAAATTGTATACTAAGTTATTTTATAAAAAAAAAAAAATGTATATATATCGGATCACTCGTTGTGATATGAGTACCTGTGTAAGGTTTGAACGAGGAATATGTATATATATATATATAAATAATTTTATGAATATCAATGTTAGAAATATTTAAAACTAACTTAATATTAAGTAATTGTGTTTATATTACACAAACAGGTTTTATATAATAATGAAACTTAAAATTATTTAAAAAACGTATGTTTTTCTACATACTACAAGAGAAAATATTTTTTACTAATATAAAAAAAAAAAAAAAAAAATGGAAAAAAAAAACTTCCAATTGAATGAAAATATTTTATTTGAATATATATATAAATATAGTGGTTTTAACTAGGCCACTAATATTTAAAAAATGTTTTATTATTTATATATATATATATATAATATTTTTTAAATATTAAAAATATTTTATTTAAAATATTTTTAAAGAAAATAACTGTAGTTGTTATTTTATTTTAATTTTATAAATTTTTTAAAGTTTTTAAAGGAATAATAAAAAATTCCCCTAAATTGAGGGGAAAATTATTTGAAAAATTCCCCGAAAATTTTTTAATAAATGTTTTGATTAAATGCCCTCTATGGAGCTAATAAATTTGATGTGAAGAACTGGAGACAGACTATGTCTCTCATAAGCTCCCACACAAACAAAAAAAATTAAAAAGGCCCCTAAAGAGGGGAAAATATATATAAGGGAAAAATATTATGTGACACGAGGTCAAACAATGAAAAATATATATAAACTATTATTAAAAATAGTTTAAAAAGGTGGTAAATGATTTTTAAAATTTTATGAAATTTTTGTTGAAAGTTCGTGTGCCAAGTAATAACAATAATAATAATAATAATAATAATAATAATAATAATAACAATAATAATAATAATGATAATAATAATAGAAAGCAGTATACTAGCTACACTAAAATAAATGATGATAATAATAATAATAATAATAATAATAATAATAATAATAATAATAATAATAATAATAATAATAATAATAATAATAATAATAATAATTATTATTAATGGTAATGACTACCAATAATAATTATTATTTGTAGGAATCGTCAATCTCTAGAAATGCAAGCATTCTAGGAGAGAGACAAATTTCCAATGTAATAATTTTTATTTTAGGTTCCTAATGTTTCTCGTTTCTGTTTAGAAAACAAGGAAAACAAGAAGAAACCGTAATAAGCAAATGTCTAATTCTTGGAAACTAATTATTATTACAAGACAGGAGTGAAGCCTCTGTCTGGGGGGTTCTAATATTTGCTCCACCACCACGGGAAACTAATATTACCAAACCACTAGTTAAATTTTACCATGCACGGATTTTTGGGTAAACGCGAAATGTTACACAATTTTTTGAAAACTCGCTAAACTTTGGGCTATAAATTTTATTATTTTATGACAAATTTTTATGGATATATATATATATATATATATATATGAGTCTATATATATATATAGAAATTATATTTATGTAATAAAAATTATATAATTTCAATTACAAATAGTAATTTTAATTGGATGAATCATTTCAAGTAGCTATTTCATTTGTCAAATTTTGACCCGAAAATTTTCGGCACGCGATCAACTATCAAAGCTATTTTTTAATATTTTTGAATAAATATTTATGAGTTTATATATACCATTCGTCAGATATATATATAGAGATTGATTTTCAATCCTAAAACTCAAAAGGGGAAAGGTCTAAAAGATAAATTTAAATGAAGTTTCAGTTTCGAGTATGCTCTCAAAAAATCAAATTTTCGTTATGAAAATTTTGCAATATTCTGATTTATGATTTATTTAATATTTTTAACCTTTTTATTTTCTATACTCTTTACAATCCATATTTAAGTTTTAATATTAATAAAAATGGTTTTCATTTTTTCAGCGACGAGGCAGTAACTTATAACCTACTATCTCAGTGAAATTTTCGATCTTAACAGTAATTCCTTTTATATTAAATTTTCCCCAAATCTTTTACTTTCCCAAAGTTTCCCCTTTAGCGTTTTGCTTATTTTTCTTGTGTGCGAGTTTATTGTTTGCATGTGTAAAAAAATAAACAAAAAATCAGTATACATCACGTTGGGAAAAAATGTGTGTAAATATCATATTTTTAAACTTTCACCGAAAAAAGAGGGAGAATAAAAGATAGATAAAAAACTCGAAGATTCTTCCACCTATCAATAAAACTGGACATCTAAAGTAAAGACGAAAAAAAGGTAGGTTGAAGGTGATTGACGCGGATTTTTAATATTCAGTGATGAAAACTGAATGACTAAAAAAACGTGGGCCAATCGAATTTAATTCAACCTTGAGAACTATTCTAACAGAAGTGTATCAATATTGTATAACAACTCGTGGGTCCACTGTTCAAGTTGAATTATTCTGACTGGAACAACTCAACAAGAAGAGACTGATTTGTTATACAATATCAAAACACTTATCAAAAGTTAATATATATACGAAACAAAAACTATTGCCTTTTTGCTAACATCTGAAATAGGGGAGAAGGGGGGCTAATAGCCATTAATGGGGTCCTATCAATTTGTCCAGAAGGCTTTATGATGACATACCTACACAAATTTCCTAAAATCACCATTTAACGGAAGGAAAGTTTTCAATGGTTCCGTTGAGAATTTATAAAAAAAAAGCATTCTCAACCCTGAATTAAATGTCGGTAAGACGCCTCCGAAAACCGGCGCTGAACCTCTAAAAATGATGGGGGAAGCTCATTAGAGGAACAAGCTTCATCATAAAATATTTTATTACTCGAACTGCATTATAAATGATCTTGTAAAAATTCTGATTCGACTCGGGATACAAATTAAGGGGACAGAGTCTACTGATGAACTTGCAGTAATTATGAAATAGAATGCCAAACTCAGTCGCGCTCGACTCTTTATAGTCCACGAAAACGACGCTGAGGAGTTGGCGATGCGTAATTAATTAAATAAACCTCAATTTTAATTATTTACGTTAAAACAACAAATTTACTATCAAAAGATAGCAAATTTAAAACTATATACTAAATAAATAAATTTGTTGAATAGAGTGATGTGAATTTGTTATAAAAATTATCGAAAGTTTCAATGGCAATCTTTGGCAACTCATCACGTGTTTGATACAGGATATTTTTTATCCCATAGAAAATTATATGATAAATATAATTTTTCAATTAAAGATAATTATCAATTTTAATAACAATTAATGAGACCAGTATTCTCTCCTGATCAATTTGGTACAAGAATCAAGTCTCTAGCACAATTATGAAGCAAGATATGTTAATACTTCGATATAGAAAAATGCAAGGTCAGCCGGGGTCAATACTTGACCTTTCGATTGAAGGAGGTCAATGACATTTATACAAGTAAAAGGTTAGAGTGTTAGGATCAATTTGAAATACTAACCAAGTCTGACACTTATGGAGCACCTGGTTAGCGAGGAGGAGGAAGGAATACTTTCAGATATGAATTTTCAGTATTTTGAGAAGCCTATTTTTTCAAGTGACTTGAAATGTTTATAATTACTTAAATACAACTTTGATCAATATAAAATGCTATCAAAATGTAATTCTATATCTTTAGTATAATTTGAGAAGGTTTGAGATTTCAAAACGTTGTCAAAAGAAACTTAAATGTAAACCGGTTTTTTATATCGGTTTCATTTTTCTCAATTTTGTGGAAGGAGGAAGTTAATTATATATATATATATATATATATATATATATATATATATATATATATATATATATATATATATATATATATATATATATATATATATATATATATATATATATATATATATATATATATATATATATATAAATATATATTATTTTTGTCTGAAAATTGGTACAATAATAGTTTTTGACATGAATAAGAAGAATCCGGTGAAATTTTTAACAAAAAATGATATGGGGGGGTCTCCAGCCCCTAACCCCATTTTTAGGGGTTACAGGTAACCCAGGGGTCCCAAACTTGGGACTTTTACTATTTATTATTAAATGAATTAATATTGTGAATTTCAAAAACGTAGCTCAATTATAAGGGATACTTTACTCTTATGAGCCACTATCATAGTACGGTATTGAAATCTGAAATTTCTCGGTGCAAATTTGCACCGACTCTCAGAGCAATTTTTTATTAATAAATTTTAATTTTTATATAAAAGTGATCATTAGGATTATTATTTACAAAATTTTAAAAGGAAATAGCGATGACTAATGCATTCACAATTCCCTTGATCACGATTGCAAGTCAACCACTCGCGAATCCAGTCATCAAAACCCAAAAGGAAACTGGCCACGAGTGGCGAATGAAGTAATTTAAAATAAATTACGACATTAAATTCCCCAGCCAAAGGAACCAACAGAAAAAAATATGATTTGTTTTCGTAAGTTTTAGTGAAAGAAAATATAGTAAATAAGTATACTTTTCATTCGTCAGTGAACTGTGTCTGAAGGATAGGAATTTTGAATGGGTCGGTTGTGGGTCACACTCAGGCATATGTAATATAACTTAACTCTCACGTCTTGCATACTCTAGTTTCAAAATATCACCACTAACAGAAGGCAATGACACTGATTTCATTAAAAGGGGGGTGGTTTTCCTTTCCTTTTTATAAGGATAAAGGTGGGTTAATAATCCCGAACCACCAACAGTATCAAAGTCAAGGGAATTACGGAAACTCTTCCCCCAAAGAAATTTCCATCCCAAGACTACTGTTTCTCGAAGAATATTATAAGGTCATCACCTTTAGTTCTGAGAGTAAATGCATTTTGAAACGAATATACAAGGCACTTGAAATTACATTACACAGTCAGTATGTCCCGGCACACACAACCCTGAAGTAAGAAAACCCCTAATGCCGTACAAAAGGAGCTTAACTACTTTTGAAGAGTCCTGGGGACACTGGTGAGAGGAATACACAGTTCACGTTTGAATTAAAGTATAAGTAAGAAATTTAATAGATTATTTTTAATGTTCAATAGTACGAGAAATTATATGATAAGTTTTTTGATGTTGTCTAAATGGTTAATAAAGTTGTCGTCGAAGCTTATTTCGAATCGAATATAGCTTTGATTCGACGGGAAGCCAGGATGTTAGCCTGGCGGCGGTTCCTAGGAGGGGAGAACTTGATGTTGTGGGTGATTCTTCTTCTGTGGAAGAATCATAAATATTACTATGAATTTCCAAAGGGTAAAGATGAATGACCGCGCGAGTAATTTCACCTGTTCTCGTACTCAAGGAAACCGATCGTACATAGCCATCAGGGGAAGTATGTAAAACTTTTACAATTCCCAATTTCCATTTTAAACGGGGACCGTCATCTTCCACCAAGGCGACGTCCGACAGTTACATTTGGGCGATCAGATTTATTGTAAGATTGCCTTAAATTTAACAAATAATCCTTTTCCCATTTAATTTTAAATTTATTTACAAGGGAGAGGATGTATTTGTAGCGTTTACCAATTTTTATAGGATCTAAATATGTGGGATCCATTTCAATAAGTTCCTCTGGAACTGGGAGTGAGTTTAATTTATGCCCTGTTAATAAATGGGAAGGGGTGAGTGGTTCCTCACTATGGAGGTCATCCCCTACAAAGGTGAGAGGACGGCAATTCAAAACCGCCTCTACTTCAATTATAATAGTATAAAATTCATCATAAGTGATGAGGGCATTAGTAAGGGTACGTTTTAAATGGAGTTTGGTTAATCCAATTAGACGTTCAAAAAATCCTCCGTAGTGACTGCTACGAGCAGGATTGAACCTCCATGTAATGGAGTATTGATTAAAGAATTGTTTTACAGATGGTAAACTATGTAACTGTTTTAAATAATCAGATGATGCATGAAAGTAGGTGGCGTTATCTGAATAAACGACAGAGGGGACACCACGTCTACCCATGAAACGGCGGAATGATCTCAAAAAAGATTCTGTGCTATTGTCTAAAACGAGCTCGAGATGGACTGCTCGAGTCGTTGCACAGGTAAATAATACAATATAACATTTGGTGGTAGCTGTTTTTGAAGTTTTAATTATAAAATGACCTGTTAGGTCAACTCCCAAAATAGTAAATGGCTTGGTGTTAATAACTCTTACTTTAGGCAAAGCAGCCAGAGGGGCAGACCTAAAGTGAAGAGCTTGCAAACGTTTACACAAAATGCATGGTCTTGTGACCTTTTTAATGTTAGTTCTCATATGGGAAAA
>JABUQX010089163.1:12500-30107 GCA_015478945.1 Trachelipus rathkii | reverse complement strand
ATACTCAATCGCTCATATGAACCAAAATATGATGGAAGTAGTATATAGGGTTTTCTTAGCCCTACTTTACTTATTCTTTTACATCCAGCGGCATTATTCTTCCGTTCCTAACTTGCAAAGTTCTTCCGTGTTAAAAATACTTACTTCTATCGGTAGACATTAGGTTCCTCTTTTCTCCATTTAGAAAAAAAACCTTGGAGCTTTTGCTTGGGTGCCTACTTAAATATCACGGCGGTAATATGTTCTTTTTTCCCTTTATAGATTTATTAGTTGGTATGAAAACCTAATTAACAAAAATCCAAACGGGCTAGCCTACCCGCTTTGTTGGCTAATTACGAAATATAAAAGCAAAGCAGGATTGATTAACTCAGTCATAACTATGATGATGTCTCCGTAACAAAAAACCGTATTTTTAACTTACTGAAATGAAAGACCAACAGCCAAACATTCCTTTTCTATGGTATAATCTAGATTTCAGTTCACTGCCTCTTACATCTTAGAAAACGAACGAATAAGGCTTTTCTATCCTGCCATCGTCACCACGACCCATTCTTTAAAGAACTCCTCCTATTCCCGTAGTCGCAGGCGTTGTACCTATAACAAATGCTGGAATAATCTGGAAAACAGTTAAACTGAGAATTTGTAACAACCAATTTCATCTTTTAAGAGTTCAACACTCTTTGGAGCTTCTTCCTTCCATTCGAACTAAACTCTTCTTTTTTAATTATTACATCTATAAATATGGTTTCGCAATAGTGCAAATCACTAATTAAAGCGAAAAACGCGAGACAAAGAAGCCTAATAAGAGAATGTTGATCTATACATCTTTTGGCAGGACGAAATTGATCTCACGATTATATATATACTTCCTCAGATCTGAGCAACCCAAAAAAACTAGTTTGAAAGTGAAATATCCATCATCTCCTCATTCTTAAA
Source organism: Trachelipus rathkii (assembly GCA_015478945.1). Lineage (NCBI taxonomy): Eukaryota > Metazoa > Arthropoda > Malacostraca > Isopoda > Trachelipodidae > Trachelipus > Trachelipus rathkii. The sequence goes on along the minus strand of JABUQX010089163.1, from coordinate 29,171 downwards.
CTCCTAAATATGTTTGCTGGACAGTCTGTAGAAAATGACTTTTGTAATTTTAACTTTCTAACTTTATTTTTCTTTTAAATGCAGTAAAACTTTCTTTAAGTTTTCAAAAGTTCTGCTTTTATTTATTACTCATGATTAAGACATATCTAAAATACACGGGCCAAGTCCTAATAAGATGGTGTTCACCGACTGCATTGTCCTAGCATAGCTACTTGGGGCATTTCTAGCCCAAATATTAATCTGTGGGCGAATAATCTTTTCTGTACGGAAAAGACCATTGTAATTCTGTGTTCCTCCATCGACTCGAGGGAGGTAGCGCGTCGATCAAATCAAGCTAGTAAAAATCGTACTACTCTAGGGGACGAGAAGATTTCGTTATTGAGAATGGGTACACATATCTGGACCGAAAGAGTTCATGAGTACCGATAGTCTATGCAACACTGAGGTTCGTTTTGAATTCTGTTGCCACACCAGTTAGGTGTGAAATATTATGGAACACAAGAATGGTTTATAAGTCTTCTAAAATTGGTGTGTCAAAATTATCTATGTCCTTCCAGATAGCGATGGTGAAGACGAATACTGTTTCTAAAATCGATTCTTTGAGCATTCTGGCTGGTAAGTTCTATTTTAAACTTCTGTATTTTGTATGTTATAGGACAAAACAGGAACGTGCATCATCATCTGAGGCAATAACGTTCCTTGTATTCCAATTACAAATCCAAACAGTTCTTTCAAATTCACACGAATGTCAAGCTTTGTTAAATACAGACCAAAATTGCTTGTTCTTTTCTCTAAATTTTGTACTTTAATCTCTCTGTATGCATTTTTCAAATGTTTGTCTGACAGATTTTCTGAGCAGGTTACTATACAAGTAGATCCTATTTGCTTATTTCTGTATATGGCAGTCTATTTAGTCTACTCTCTTCCATTAATTAGTAATTATTTATACATTCACCTCTTTTTATTCTTTTTAATAAGAAAATTCTTGACAGAGATACACACAAATTGATACTTACAATATAAATGCTTTCTCTCTCTGAAACAACATTTAGACTAAGGAAAAAGCAGTGTTATTAAACACTTCTTTATTTATTTTTCAAATCTCTATTTATTCTCTGTATGACTTTCAAATCACCATAAGATTGAGCATCCATTATTCCTTCTATTCTTAAACATACAACTACTATTTCTATGTCCAATTAAAGGTTCTTCCTCTACTGGAGGAAGTTGTGAAAATTCCAGAAAAGAGAGGAAACAATAAATATTTTATTATTATTCTATCTTTGTACGCTTCAATGAGCATATTAATGTCCTCTGTCCTATGTTGTAGCTATTTCAATGAGCCATATTAATTATTTCTCTTTTTTAGTTTTCCACGCCAATCATTGACTTATTAATTATTCTCTGTAGGCCTTTATCCAATGAGCCTTTTTATCATTTCGCTCTTTTGTAGCAGCTTTCCAGTTGAGCCATTATGTAATTACTGGTATAACACGTGTATACTGTAATTGTTTTAATTTTAAGACTTTATAAATTAGAGAATGTTTTACATAAAATACTATTCGTCGATGTGAAGTTAAATAGCCATTCAACATCTCAATTTCTTAGTACAATGACTCGTTGTTCTTACTTAAGGATTACCTATCTTCTGAACTTGGCAAACGATTTTAACTTTTATTTTTTATCTCTTCTTAACTCGTTGTGATGAAGAAAGGTCTATGGTTATAGGTGGAGAGTAGCTAAAAGACTTGTACCTAATAAAATTCCATTTCAAGCTCCAGTGCTTTCAGTCTTACACACTAAAAAGGTAACTGGTATGGAATACTGGTGGTGTAGTCTCAAAATAGATCAACTTCTCCATTAGGATGGATCATCTGTTGTTCCAATCCTTGGCACATAATAATATTAGCCCTTAAGAGGTAGTTCTAAATCTTTCTCTTTACTATTTCCTCATTAATCTCATCCATCCCTCGTTATAAATTAGCTCCCTAATTCTAGTAGGCTATGAACTTCAAACTCGTTCTGACCTTTTGTTGGAGTCAAAAAATATTGACAAAAAATAATGACATCCAATTTTTGGGGGTCTAATTCCTACACCACTCTTTTGGTGGTTTTACAAACACCTCTCTCTTTAAGAGACCTAATTGCGTCATATTCTTCTATTTAACTTTTCCTTCATTTTAATCTTTGCCTGGTAACTAAAATTTTCCTCTCTTGCAGAGAGATCTGGTGTATTAAAAAAACTGTTCATTTCTTTCTTCTCAATCTTCAGTTCCAGAATATATTTTCTTGTTACTTATAAACCTTTTTCGACTTAAATCAAAGAAACTCTGTTGAAGGTTTAAGACTCTACCTTGATAGCTACGCTCATTCTTTGAGTAAGAGTTTGACCTTTCTGGTATTATGAATCATTCTCTCATCTCGACCTTTTTCGCAGCTTTACCCGTTAAACAAAGTCAGCCAGGAATCTGCTATGAGGTTATGTATTACCATGTTATTTCTCTCACGGTATACACAAGGCCGAGCATTTTGCAATTAGACGCTCACTCTCGCGATGCATCTCGAAGACATGGAATATACTTATTCTCCGACAACATTTCTCCAAGCAACATCTATGGCCGTATCGAACACTATACTCCCCAACCACCAGTTTCTGCTCTCATACATATGAATAATATCGACCATAATATTGACAAATAAATTATTTATAAGTTGTGACATTCTCTAATAGTTTAATCCATTGACTTCATTTACTTATTATTACATGGATAGACCATATATCTTATCGAATGAACAGCATTTCTATATGGCATTATTCTACTTATGTGCTGCTCACTTCCGAGAAGAGGCTCCTTACTTCACATTAATGTCATTCTCAAGATGTTATTGTTAGATAGTGTTATTCTTTTTTTTATATTTTCCCCTAATCTCACAATGGTCAAGAGACTTCTCAAAATTTGAAGAGTGAGATACATGTTCCCGAGTTTTAATTTCACATGTTTATTGAAGTATTGTTGTTTTCTGTAATTAGAATACTCTAGCTCTATTTCTTCCAGCCTGTTTGCTCTATTGTTAGTTGGAACAAGACTCGCTACTTCTATACTGATAGTTTCTCCAAAATTTTCTACGAAACTTAATCAGGATTTAAAAATCTTTAATACTTCGTCTATGCGAGTGGCTTTATTGTTTGGGAGTTCTGTTCCCGACTCTTGGCTCACAAAGTAATCTTATAGTGCAGACCACATGAAGAGGTATTATTAGTTTGTTGGGAAAGTAAGCCCAAAAGATTATCTTCTTTAGTATCGGAAATCGTTTAGTTTTCTATCTATAGATTTTCACCAATATATTACTGAGGTAAGATTCTTACAAGTCTAACATGAAATTTCTTAAAGTTTTTGAAGATTTAACAGTTAGGTCCTTTCTCACTCGTATAATTCATTTGGACGTTGTTCAAAAACAGAAGAGGTGTCTCGCGGGCATTTTAACTTTTGGGCTTTTATGAAGAATAACATTCTTTTCAAAAGATATTGACATCCAAAAGAAAGTCATATTTTCTCACTAGTGTGTCATGCATCTCACACTAGAACATATGTAGCTCCATGTAATAATACTATAATTGTAGAATTATTATGACCTGCGCGTTTCTTTCTGATGTGATAAGTCGAGAAAAGATTTGTTCGGTGTCTTAGCAAAGTCTTATTTCTGGGCTAATCTCCATTATTGTAGGAATAACGTGGCCCTATTCACTTGTGTTAAATATTTTCCCCGATTTATTGTTGTCAAGGTTGTTTGCGTATTATTCAACTTAATTCAGAATGTAATTTAATGCAGGACGGACTTTTGCTATCAACCCACATCGCTATTTTCGAAAACTTACTAATAAGTTTCCTTTTTTATGTGTACTATCGAATAAATAAATTTTTCTTTCTACAAACTTAATCTAAATTTTTTTTCAATTTTCTTTTTTTTAATGTGTATTTATAATTTTTGGGAATTTCTCTTGTGTTTTTTTTTTTTTTTTTTTTTCAATTAAAAAGCTAAGTTTTTTCCCGTTGTTAAATAACGCTAAAAACTACTAGACTTTTTTCTTGCTTTGCATAATATCTCAAGATACTACCATAAAGGTCGTAAAAGTCCATTTGATGGGATAGAATTTAACCAAAGGGTGTTGCAGATAGTTAAGAAGTAACGAACCACAGGATTCCTTCATATTCAGTTTTAAGATTATTGTGCGAGCATGTGTGGGGAAGTGCTACCTAGTAAAGATTATTTAGAAATATTTTTGGGGAATGGCCCCCGCGCAGCGGATTCTTGGGTGTGGTCCTCCAGTATAGAGTTTCATTGGTTGTTCTACCCCAAGTTTCGCTAGAGATAATCTTCATCATTTCTTAGTCAGTTAAATATTTCTGTCTTGGCATTAATCTCATCACTTATAGGCCAGGATAAGTTTATACCCACTTTTTGAAGCGGAGAAGCCCTGCCTGTCTAAATGATGAATATTCAATCAGGACAATTGAATCTAAACAAGAATATTATATTTTGTCCTTTCTCATAAGGTACAATCTCACAGCGTTTTCTAATGAGAGCAAGCACCTTCAGACGATTTCGCATCGCGACCTGGACGTTCTTTAATTTCTGTACTTCCCTGTTGGATTGCCCAATCCATGTGTTTTCCTGAATTTGGTTTAAGACATTTGTATCTATATTATACCATAGAAGGACCGGTAAATAAAAGATTGGGTAGGATAGCTCCTCCTTTTATCGTCTTTTTTTTTATCCTGTTCTTGTGGGTTTCCCTTTAGCCGGATGTGGGTTTTTGCATCTGTCGTAATTCATATTGCCTACTATGTGTCAATGGAATGTGTAGTATAGGTCTTCATTTCTGTTATATCATGGATCCCTTCATCCTTAACAAAGTTAGTGTTCACTTCTTGTGCCTTTGGATCTTTCTTTGTTTGGTTCTCCTTATCATATTTTAATCAGATCGATAGCGAACTCTCCCGACCCTAAATAGGTTAGGAATCTCACGTAATCCATGCATCCATGTTCTCTCTGGAGTTTTAGAATCATTTATTACTCGTCCTTCAGCGTCCTCCTGAAAGCTTAATAGTAGAGCCAACTGCAGGTGACATAAGGCGATAGCGCACTCTTCCACTGAGGTCGTAGCAGGGATATGGAGTGAACACAAGTAGAAAATGACAGGACTGCCCCCCCCCCCCCAGGTTATATATAATCGCAACAAGCACTAATTTTGGAAATTCAAGCATAAGTTCTCCAGGCAAGATGGAGTATAATGCGTTAGCTTAACATCTCCAATGGAATCAGAGTTGAGCACATTGGGAAACTAATAGTACTTAAACAATCCCTCAGGATATTTAGGAACGTTCTTAAGGACACAGCCGGCTATTAATCGTGCTTATCTCGTTAAATAAGAGAAAACAACTAACGCTTCTCTCAAATAATTCTAGTCTATGTAATCCACAATATAAAAAAACATAAGAAAAAGATTGAGGATGTTAAAACCAATATTTTTTTTCAAAAGATATTTTCTCACTAAAGAAAATATTCAGAGACTGGTTTCCTCTAATTTCATTTAAAAAATGGTTCTACGATTTCAGAATCCTCTGAGTTTAAAACGCAAACAAAAGGAATTAACAGAAATAACTCTTTTTCAATCTTATTATTATTATTTTTTCTAATGGTTTTTTCATTAATCATCTATTGGTCTATTAATACACTATAATTGGTTATCAATGTTAAAAACAATTATAACAGTGTGTATAGTTATTCGAACTATTAAATTAAAAATCTGAAAATTAATCACGATATACATAGTTTTAAAATAGTTTACTAAGGTTAGCAAAAATAAAAATAATTTTCTTTCAAAATTATTTAAATAGTCAAAGGTTCTCAGGTCACAAATAGGAAAATGATTTTCTTTCAAAATTATTTAAAAATATCAAAGTATAATCAGCCCTATAGCTTAATTGAGGAAGAAGCAGAGTGCTCTTAATAGAAAAGTGAAAAGAGAAAGCAATCTGTTCGTAAGAATTGCTAATAAATGGTCGAAATAGTATACCTGAGACCCTCAGCAAATGATGGTTATATGGCTTCATAATAATAATAACACTCACACACAAGTTAACTCTTTGTCCGTTCTGCATATCTTGAATTAATTCACAGCGAAAGTTACCATTCAATAATTGGATGCCTAATGGGGTTCTTCCTTTTTATAAATAATTTCTGTTATGAGGAATAGTTTTTCTGAGGCAAATGGCAACATCAATCCCCAAATTATCACACTGACGTTTCTGTACTCATATTTTTAACATTCTTCTCGGGTGATAGTTAACCTTATTCTCAACACAATCTACACGGGGCCTGAGGGGAAGAATTCAACTAACCTATTTCAAAAACACCTCCCCAGAACAACAAACAGCGCAGAGCATGAAAAGTAGCGTGTTTTATCTCCCCACGCAGTTTTTAGCGTTTCAATAAAAAGAATAACACAGCAGGGTCATTCCTTCATATGTTTTCTGGAAAACTACTAACAAAAACACCTACTAAGAACAATTCTGTGTATTTTCTTAGGGAGTTCGAGAATATTAACAAGATTCGTTGGTATTTATTATGGTCAATATACGAGAGTTTTCTGCAACTATTTTTGTTTTGGTTTCTTATTTTTTCTTTCTCTCTTCTCCTCCCTCCGTTTTTTTCTCTTTTTGCTCTCTCTCTCTCTCTTTTTTTCTCCTCCCTTTTTTTCTTATCTTCCCCTTTTTTTTTTTTTTTTTTTTTGTATTTTCTAATAAACGAATAAAATCGAATTCGGATTTATTATTTAAAAAAGTTTCTAAAATAGAACTCAAGAGAAATAACCAAGTTAAATAATCTTATGTGGGGATGGTTACTTTTACCAGCTCCTATGGCACGAGATTACCCCAAAGATGAACCTATCTTTACCTTCTGATTCTCCAAATAAAACGAACAATCTCGTTAGCCGCACCTTTTCTTATGCTTTCACATCCCTGTTCTGGTTGAAAAAAAAACTGTACACGAGTGAAAAGATAATAATTTCTGTTATATTGTTTAGTGGTCAATTATAACAATTTCTGATGTTACTAACTATTTTTACGTAGACCTCGCCTAGATTACAAACAAGAGGAATCATACAACTACTTTCATAATGCTCGATATATTAATTTCTTTCGAACAGTCAATATTAGAGACGCGGTTTCTTCAATTTTCTGTATCATAATATTTTTTCTATAGTCATCCAGGATCAAACCATATACTCTCAAAATTTTTCTGTATTCCTGAGGCGTCAATTCTAAGGCAATTCTACCGGGTCGAGGGACCTTTTTTACGCTTTTTGACATGTTGACCTTTTCTGACCTTTTGACCCTTTGCGGTGAACTTTGGTGACCCCTTTGGTGACCTTTGGTGACCTCTTTCTTAAACCCTCTATTGGTGTTTTATTTATTCTTTTTGGGAGGTACCTTTCGTGGACTGGTAACGGTCTTGTCTAAGAAGGATTTCGCTCGCTCACTTGACATAAGTTTTAGTGATCATTTTTTGTTAAATCACAGAATCTGTTCTGGAAATAATTACACTTAAAAAAACAACTTTTATTCTTTTATTGCCACCAGCCAACACACGATAAAACAACAAAACAGCACTTTCCTGCCTACAGCACACCTACTAAAAAACCGTGGCTTTTTAAATATCAAGAATATAACTACACAGAGTCGGATATTTAAAAAATGAGATTTCCACTTACACAATTTTTAAACCCCACCACCCTAACAACACTGCCACACGACACACCGTTGCCAGATAGGTTCTTTCGCCTCGAGCAACCTTACTCTCATCTTGACCTATTACACAACAAAAACATATCACCTACACACTATTACCACACCAACCACGCTACTAAATCACTCTACACTGCATTAGTATATCGTGTCAATAGAAAAATATTGAAAAACATTTAAAATTATTCACACATTTTACATTCCGGATAGGAGAATAATACTATTACACATGCGTGTTTATCATCATTAACACCTTTTTATTACTATAGCCTCAAATCAGCATTGCATAATCGCGCCAATAAAAATACAGCCAACCATAATATATTCTAATTATCCTATCATCACACGCTGAATAATGTTATATATTATTATAATTTTACCCAGAATTATTATGCAAATTATACCTTGATAATTTAGAACTTATATTTTATTGGAGAACCAGCCTTCTATCACATTTTCTACTCTTATTTTTATGTCATGCTTATCCACATACAGCAATATATATAGGTAATTATATAGTGAAAATAAATAATTAATATATAACTAAGGGTTATATATAGGGTTATATATTATAAATAGGTTATATGTAGGTGCGAACTACGTTGATTCACCACACCTATAAACTTATATAGCACCCATACCTATAGTAAACGATCGGTCAAATATATAAGATATTATGGCCTCACATATAATATATACTCTAGTATTAACTATATATCTATAGGTATCCACCCACTAATTGATTAATCTATATGATATACTTACTTACCTAGAATTCAAGCACACCTATCCGACACAATACTCACATGCAACAGAGAGCCTGACACCTCTCTCGTATACCACACTTACCAATAAATACCCACCAAGCTCGTTATACTACCTAACATAAACCCTGTATGAAAATTACGAAGGACACGACCAACGAAATCACACAACCGCGACCACCCACCCCCCACCCAACCGCACAAACCCCACACGACCTAACTACAAAACACCTTCCGCATACACACTGACCTACCATAAGCAATAGACAACAGCCAGAAAGCGACGCAACATAATCTTCTGAGGCATTCACCACAATACAAACAACGTTACTTATTAACTACAGGCTACGCTATACAAATCTACGGCAAAGAATTTGTTAAACCAGATTATATATATACTATAATGACTATATATATATTATTTAAAAGTAATTCTTAAGGCATTTAATAAATTGATTTAAATAAATATATCATATAATATAATAGTATATACTTATAGTCCGATATATTTTAGTATCATATTAGTTTCAAGGTACTACTATATATTAGGATTACATGAATATAGAATTAATATTATATCTTATATGTATAGTGTACATCACACAATCAATAATATAAAAGATAGATATTCTATATATATATAGTATTAATATTAATCATGTATATATATATAGCACACGATAATATATATGATGTGTGTGTATTTGTGATATTTGAGTCTTAATTATAATGGTTATAAAAAAAGTAATAATACTCAACGTACCACCGTGAATAGAGGAAAATAAAGAGTTGAATTCACGGTCATTGAGCACCAGTGAGATCAATTCGTCTTCTATGAATGGCTCTAAATCTCTACTCAGGCTAATTTACGCTATAAAGATAAGTATGTCATAACTTCTCACCTTGTCCTCACAATATTATTATTGACTCTATCTTTATACACAACATTACACCTCATCATTACTTAGATGGTGTATAAATGAATACCTTATTATTTTACGATTTAAGCTATATATATATATATTTATAATCATAACTATAATATATCGCAGCCTAATAATCCACTCTTTAATAAACCCATTTACCACTCCAATCACAATAAATCAAGTCCAATCGCACGAAACAATTGTTATTAAATGACAATGATATAAAATTACACTGGAAAAACTATATTCTATTTTAATAAACCATCTAATATTTTCTTTCAACAGAGACTCATTAACTTAATTTGCGTTATTCGTCAGACGTGATTCTAGTTGGTTTTTATGAATCCTTTTAACTTTAAATTCTCAATAACTGCAAAGCTTTATCGCGCTCTCCATGCTAAACCATGAACCTGCAGTTCATGAAAATGACAGAAGAATATAGAAAAAAAAAAAAATAGAAAAAAATGATTAATGATTAATGATACCTACACGAAAAGTTAAAAAAATGCATTAACATTACGATATTTGTTACATCGTAAATTCAAGGCAAAAGATCAATTAAAAAAATCATCGTGTTATTAAGGACATGTAAGAAGATTATTAGTTGTATGTCCAAGTATTGGAATATGTTTTTAATAATATATTAATATTTGGTTGGGTTGTTTAGAGTCTGGGCACTCACTACACACTTTTAGATATGTAGTGGATGGATATGATTGAAGAAATTTTTTCTACCACTGGATCTTCTATTACACAAAAAGATAAAATGTGTATGCACATATACGCAGATGCTAAGATGTTTCGTAACTCATTACTGGTCTTGTTTGTTAAAAGAAAAAAAAAAAAAAAAAATACATTAAAACAATAATATTTTAACGACTTTTAATAAATGTAGTTGTATGTCCCCAACTCATTGTTTGATTTTTAGAACTTTTATTGGGGATCAGTAGGTTTTTATTTTTTTATTTGTAGTAAAATAAGATCATCAAAAGAAGACGAGCCTGTGTGGATTGCCGTTGTCTATCTCACTTACTTGGCCCTTTTATTGGAATTATAAAGCTATCTGTGTTTTCTGTTCACCTCGGGTTAATGCTTTTTTCCATAATGCATCAACTTAAGGTGAATAGGTAATTGTTGTTTTTTTGGAAGAATTTCGTTTTATTTTTGAAAGAAATTGCAGTAAATACAATGAATTGCGTCTTTTGAGCATATATAAGTGTTATTAACTTAATAAGAAGGCAACAGTCTTTGATATTTAGTGTTTTGGATATTTAAATGATTTTGTGCGTTTATGTTCATACCGTATAAATGCATATTATGGCATATAAAGGTCTCACGAGTCCTATTCTAAGTTCTGCGCTCTTATTTACCCACTCAGAGATGGTAAAACTGATTCTTTGTGTATTGTTAATAAAAGTTCCCCTTATTCTAACTTGGTTACTTGTGATATATTTAATTTTAATAATATATCCTTGGTAGATGTAAAAAGGACTAATTTCTTTCTTTATTTTTAAAATTCAACTACCATAAAACATGCGAAAAGTGATGAGATGTAATTTTCACCACCTGTAATTGATTGCGCGAACGGTTTTGAGTTGTGAACTGATCTGGTTAAGACATTCCTTTGTGCACTCTGGTCATTCCATTTTGGGGAGTGACGAAAAACGATTGAGGAATGTTTGATCACCTGATAACTATATAATGATGTTCCTTCGTTGCCAGAGGTGTTTTCCAAGATGGTCACATGTAATGGGTAAGAAGTTCGAGACGTCCACTCGGTCTCCCCTACGCAACTAATTGTTGGTCATGATGGAGCTTCTCCAGTAGAGCTCCACATGCTAGTCTTTGCGAACTTGTGTTCTCACACTAGCATAAATGCGCGAATAAATACTGGTGTAGTACCAATCGCACAGATGAGTCAATCTTCCACTCTCACTTGATTCCTGACTCGATAGCGTTTCAGCTCAATATTTTCGCAGGACGAGTCACAGATGTGTGCTTGCTCACTATGAAATATTTTAATCGTCTGCTCATACTAATGCTTCCTTCCACTGGATAGATCTACTTACGATCGTTGGAGGTTAGAATAAGTAAACACGCTTAAATTCTTATTCTTTATTCAATTCCTAAATCTTGTCCCAAATTTTCCAAACAGGAAATGCTTTTCCAACGAAGACCCAGAAAAATTTATATTTACTCGCAAACACTTGGTAAGGTAGTCAAAAGTATAAAAAAGATTTAATAAATAAATTAGAATAAATAATACTTTATTTCAATATTAGGTATAATACTGATTATGTATCATACTGGCGTTTTTTACTAAACAGTTCTCTAGTTGAATATAACATTTATATAGAGCATTTTAAGAACAGAATAAAAGTGTGAGGGATTTTACTATTTCTCTAGTATAATCAAGGACTCATAAATCATGAGTTATTTAGTGTGTTCATAAGTCGAGATATGTTTCATTTGTTTTCGGTTTGAGAATGTAACATTCTATATATATCAAAAATCATGTGTTTTACTCCAATTAATTTATATCCCCACCTAATTATTGTTAATGAGTCATATTTTGGTCTTTTTACGAAAAAATATAAAATTCTCTGCATACATTAAAGTGCAGAGATTTATAATATATTAGTTTCAGAAACAGATTGTAAAGTAGGATGCAAATGATTCCAAAACTTAAAAAAAATGACTATTCAACAATATATATCTATCATTGTGTCAATTGTCCTTAACAATAGGGTATTGAAACAATAACCTTTATCTTTGTAATAGCAATAAAAGTAGATATTAGGGCAACATAGTAGAGAATAATAATAAAGATAAACAATACAGATCATTATGCTAATAAGTAAAGTTGAAAAGAATTAAATTTATAATACGTGAAAAAATTATTTGATTCTATTATTAAGGATATTATTATTATCAAGTATAACTTGTATTTAAGTTACATCCTTTCTATTTGTTTGATGTATACTTATTATATCATTACTGAGTTAATGATGGTGTTGTATCCTGTATTTTCAATATTTTAATTGGATTTAATTATATTTATTTTACATTATTATATTTTATTATTTATCTACCTCCAGTTCTTTGATATAAATTATGTGTAATAATTTTTTGGATATCCATATTTATTTACTTCAAAGTAATTTGATTAATTATTATAGTAATAAAATATTGTTAGTATACTTCTATGATTACTACCGTTCCACTCTTTACCATTTGTCCAAGGTAGGAAGGTTTGTCAATTCTAAGCTAATTTTGGTGGAATTGGTAGGAGATAACCTTTCCTTGTTGGGTTACTGCTCTCATCGCATAGAAATATTATTGCGTTTTTTCTTTTGTTATTGTATTTAATTAAGCTTATTATATAAATTTATAAAAAGAAAAGAGTCACATATAATTAATACATATTTGGTAGCAAATTGATCTATTTTTTGATATATATATATATATAATTATACATGTATCTGCATAGTATTAATTTTTAATTTTCTAAACTTGTGAATTTATATGGTGCACGCGTCAAATTTATTATATATGGTGTACTCATGCTATACTGATCTAAAATTTAACTACATTGACTATAGTTAGTCATGGTGTTTAGTAATTAGGCTTTGTGTTCTATCCTTAACCATGCAATCTCATTAATTGAAACTAACATATTTACCCTCATATATGATTGTTTTTCACAGGTAGGGTCTTAAATGGATTGATTAGTACAAGGTTTTATTTATGAGCTTATCACTGTATAACTTTCTTATGATGATGTTATTAGATAATAATTCATCATTTGTTATTTAAAATGATTTATTATTCAGGATAATAGGATTATCGAATTACCGATTTTTTCCTATTGCTTAGGAATATATACCTTATCGTGTTAAAATCATGTATTTTATTCTCTAATTAATTTTATTTGTGATGTTTCATTTAGGTGTATTAAATGTTATGTATGGTATTAATATATATAAACTCTAAATTTCTGTTTTTATCTGAAGTAGAGTTTTGTATATATATGTTATTTAATATCATGTATTCTTTATAACATTATTATATTATAATATATAGATATAAATATAATATAGGTTAATTTATAGCAGCTCTTTTAAGCTATGATTCTTACTATATTAGAACTAGGAGATTCATTTTATTTATTAATATCATAATTGGTATTATATTTTTGTCAGGTTGCTCCTTATTTAAGTAAGTCCATTATGATAACCCTCTCTTTTTAATTATGTAAGGAGGGTCTGGTAAAGAGAAAATAAACTAGTGTATGTTGAAGGTTTATTAAATATATTGAATACTTATCAATTGTTTTATTTCAATTAATGTCTTTATTTTGGATGATTCCTTTTGCAATTGTAATTACCCCTCTTTTGCATTGCAGTCAATTCCTGATCGATAAATGTTCATATGACATCAAATCATTGTTTTAATTAGCCACTCCTTCAAGTTTCCAGATGGTTTTTAAAATTTTGAGTCTGTAGTTTATGCTTCCTCATATAGTTTTGCTTTTTCTGATCATATTTTTGATTCAATTATCCCTTGAACTTAGACGATCTTTTCCATTATGGCGGTTCTCAATACTATCTGCAATTGACACACAGTTTCTCCTCTCGTTGTGTTTGATCATCCATTTGTTGACTCCATTCCTTTCTTTCACTGTATGATATAATAATTTTCGGGAGTCTCTACACACTATTAATTAGTACCATACATGCTCTATTCATTAGCTCGTGTACCATCTCCAAAGAATGTCTACAAGTGTGACAAGATACTGATTTCGGAATCGTAATGGAAATTTTCTTCTTGAAGAGACTACTTTTCACTAAATTTTAAATAGAAAGATGATGCCTCTTCTTTCATTGTCATGGAGAAGCTCCAAGATTTCGCTCTTGACCCTGCATCCTTCTTTCTCTTACACCGATCCTAACTTCTCTCGCTCTATAGATAGAGTATTGCTCTCTTGCTTTATTCTCTCCCTTCCCAGCGATTGAACTTCTCTCTTTGCGCAGCTTCTATCCCTCGATTCTGAACTTGGCAAGTCCACACCACAGTGTGTATTTAAAAGACCTCCTAATTAAATTTCTTGGGGATTGGATGATTCCCGTTGGATTTAGAATGGAATTAGGAATCGAGTATTATTCCCCCGGATAGGATTCGTGGCCCTCAACAAGGCTCCTTGGAAAATCCTTTGGGCTCCAAGTGTTTTATTGATCCAAAAGCCTAGCCCTTCTGAGAAATTACCCTACTGGGAGCGTCATGATTACGGCAAAGATGGCCAATTTCAGCCCTCATTAAACATTTGTGATCCACAATAGTATGGCACCATGCCTATTAGTTATGAAACTAGTAAATAGCGTCTGGGCTGAATAAGAACTTATATAGTATGGGGAGGGTGTGAGTGGCGGACCCGACAGAAATTATTAAGATCTAGTATGGTTGATTGTGTGCTGAGCATTTTTAGTATGTATTGGTACTAATCTCTCGATATAAGGAACGATTCTCGAGAATGGAGGGTGTATAATCAGATTATATTAATGCTGAAAATAAATCCTAATCAATGTGAAACCATGATATAACAGGTAGGTAATCCAGACTTATTCGTGTACTGCTAGATTATATTGTTCTTAGATTTATCTTGGCTCCAAATATTATGGTATTAATTGTCGCATTAATTTAATTACATACCTAGCAAGAGTTAATTTGAGTGGTTTTCTGTCAATTGACTGGTTTATAGTAGTTGACATATTATATGTCAATCATTTGTGAAGTCCTTGCCGATGGGTTATAATGAAAACTATAAATTAAAGAGCAGGCTGGAGTATCCACCCAATGGCTGAGGCGGAGGTTACTTATTGATTGCTAGTATTTCCAATTTGCCACCAGGGAAGGCTCTCAAGTTAATTTCTCTATAGCTTACAGAATAATGTATTAACAAAAGGAGTCCACCCCCTAGCACATTCTTCTCCCTATCTTTTCTTAAAATAGTATAATTATTAATTTTAGGTTGTATTTGGGGTTTTAACCATGTTTCAGTAATGCCCATTAGTAAAGGCACATGTTCACCAATGAATTGTTTTAGGTCTGGTAGTTTTTTAGCTAATGATCTGGCATTCCACAATATAATCTTATTCTTGGCCATCTTGGTCAAACAAGGTAATTAATGCTATTAAGTCTGTGCTCACTGATAACAATGCTTCACTTATGGATTTCCTCACTTGATATTTCATTATAAACTTTTGGCCAATGGCCATAATCCTCTTCATAAATGTAAGGAAATTGTCTGATTTATTTGCTTCTTGTGCATCTTTTGGGATGTTCAGTTTTTCTCGTTTTTGCTTTGTATTCTCCTTTGAGATTTCAATATCATGTTAAATGTAATCATCTGTTTCTCTTAATTCACTATGGTTATATGTCTTACTTTTTTTAATTTGTGCAAAATTCCCTTTGCTGGTAGATTCTTGGTTCAAATCCCTTGTGAGATATATCATCTCACTTGTCTCTTCTTCATCCTCAGCGTAAATCTATATCAGTATCTTCCAGTGATGTTAGTACTTTGGCATAAACTTCTTATAGGGTTTTATGTCTTTATTTGGATTTTATTCCTGGATTCTGTATATTTACTGACGCGTTTCTGAATTTTTGGGTATTGTCTTTGTTTGTTTAAAGTTTGCTAAAAAGTCCTTACTCTTGGGATTTAATTTTGGGAGTTGTATTGTCAGCGGAGTGTTTACTCCTACTACAGCTACGTTTTCCTCGGGGCGACTCTCGCGATGATCGTTCAACGATTATCGTTAACCGATTAAACGTTGAACGATGATCGTTGGGTACTATTTTCCTCGGAGCGTCTACGATTGATTGAATTTTCAATATTCGCGTGTTTTCAGTCACAGTTGTATTGTTCTAGAGGAAGGTTTTGTTTAACAAAATGAGTTTAAGATTGAGTAGACGTAAAAGATTATTACTTAAATTTCTTTTGATAGAGGAGATGGAAGACCGACGCAAATACTTAAAATTATCTATATATATATATATATATATATATATATATATAGAATATATATTTATATAATATATATATATAATATATTATATAATATATATGGGTTGGGAATTAAAAAAACCATTCCGTTTTTTTTAAAAAAGACC
>JABUQX010089163.1:5000-7500 GCA_015478945.1 Trachelipus rathkii | reverse complement strand
ACCAATCAGGCTTTCTCTTTTTTAGCGCAAGCTGCAATGGGCCTAAAAAATAAAATACCAAACAAAACTATCTTCCTATAACACTCAATAAACTAAATTCCCCTATAATTTCTACAGTTCCCTTTTCCTCCCTTACCCTTATATAAGGGTACTTTTACTGCTCTCCTTCAATCCTCGGAACTATATCCCCATAAACGCTTTATTTACCACAACTTCAAGATCCATCAATCAAAAACTTGCCTCCGTTCTGATCATTTCACCTAATTTCATCTATATTTGCAGAATTTACCATTCTTCAACTTATCTCAATCTACCCATTTCCTCTTCTTTGCTAATAACCTCATCCCACAAAATACCTATTCCTTCTTGCACCATCAAAAATACCCACAGTCATTGTCACCCTTGTTTCTGCCAATCTTATACAGATTTTTTCGAAGTGTTTCTTTAAAAACTCCCCTTCACATCCATTTCATCAGTTACAAAAAACACCATCCTATTCATTATTCTGAGCAGGTTCCCCTTATTCTCATTCTTAACCTTCGCGCTTCCTTCCAGAAAGCTTCCTATTCCTTGTATGCCCCATAACTCCTCCTTCCAAACTGATTCATTACCTTTTTTCCTTTCTCTTATGTATGCATCTTTTTTAGCATTTCTTTTTTCCTCCTTATTTAATTCCAAGCATCTTTTTTTTTGAAACTTCATCATTTGCTTTTTAGTACATTCAACACAATGCTTTTTTTTTTTCTTTTAACCGCTTGGCATCACCTCTTCATTCCCCACTACTGGTTTAGCATTCTTACTTCGCTATTTAGCACACGCCCACAATACTTCTTTTGCCTGCTAACAATTCCTTCCAAGATTTATTTAGTTTCAGCTTTGTTCACATTAACTGATTTACTTGCGAGCGTTCTTACATCCTTATTACCTTGGTCACTAAACTTCTCACTCTTAATTTCCCTCTTCCTTCCGTATCACCTTCCTCTCCATCCAAGCCCCACTAACTTAATTTTACATAGAGCAACATAATGATCCGATAATCCCATTTCTAAACACCTCCCTGATTTAACATCCAACATATACTTCACCAACACAACTTCACCAACACAAAGTCAATCATACTTTTTCACTTCGATACCATTTCTACCTACACCAACTCTAGTATTACTTTATGGATACTCTTGTGTTTTAAAGAAAGTATTACTTACACACATACCTCTAACTCCTCACAGAAATCAATCACCTTCCTACCATTCTCATGTTCTCCCGACACACCCCAAAACCACCTTTTATACCATCCTATTACCTATATATATATATATATTATATAATATATATATATATATATATATATATATAAATATATATATTATATATATATATATATATAATATATATAATACACTGTATATTAAAAATCCGTATTAATAGTCAATATTTAGGCCTAGAAGGGGTACTGAGTAAAATAATGTAAATAATTAAAAACATCTTTAATATACATAAAAAAAAGGTAATTTTAAAAAAAAACAAAAAAAAACATTTTGTTTTTAAAAAAAAAAACCGTTTTTTTTTTGCAAAAAAAAACAAATTAAAAAACCGTTTTTTTCACCAATCCTATATATATATATATCTATAATATATATATATATAATATATATAATATAGTAATATAATATATATATATATTATATTATAATTATATTATATATATATATATAATATATATATAGGGCAGCATCTAGAAGAGCCACAATCCATATCAAAAACTACAATAGCTATCAAGGAAAAGGAATACATTGTTGGAATCCTGGTAAAAATTTTAGCTTATATAACATATATATAAAAAAAAAAAAATAAAAAATAAAATAAAAAAAAATCATATCTCCAAAACTACAATAGCTAAAGGAAAAAGGTACATTTTTTGGAATCCTTGTAAAATTTTGGTTAGAAAATTATATAAAAAATAAAATAAAAAAATAAACATAAAAATTGGCTTTTTTTGGGGGGGGGAGCTGGGACGTGGACATAGTAATATATTATATATATATATATATATATATATATATATATATATATATATATATATATAATATATATATATATATATTATAATATATATATTATTTTGTGTGAGTGAACGAAATAAAGCTGGGAGCTCAGCCGACGGGGAAACAGGGGGGGACCGTTTTCATACCCCGTAGGGGAGGGGCGGAGGAACGCCCGCGACACCCAAATACAAAAGAGCGGGGGGTTCCGGAGACCCTCCCGGAAGGGGGGAAATAGTCCAACCCTTAGTTTCCCGGAAGGCGAGAGACCCCGACTCCTGCCATCGGTAGTTAAAAACCAAAAAACAAATTTTACTAGAAGTATTTTTTTTAACGAGTAAACGTATAAAAGTCTCTAAATAGGCTTTCTAATCATATTACTATAATATTAACAATAATTTTTTTTTCTAAAATTTTCTTACTAAAATTTTACCAGGATTCGCAAAAATGTATTCCTT
>JABUQX010089162.1:10000-16613 GCA_015478945.1 Trachelipus rathkii | reverse complement strand
ACTATCTATCTATCAATCTATCTTATCTATCATCTAATCTATCTATTCTATCTATCTATCTATCTATTATCTAATCTATCTATCTATCTATCTATTCTAGTGGATGTAAAAGCAAAGTGTAAAAGACAGGTGTAAAAGTAATCTATATCTATCTATCTATCTATCTATCTATCTATCTATCTATCTATCTATCTATCTATCTATCTATCTATCTATCTATCTATCTATCTATCTATCTATCTATCTATCTATCTATCTATCTATCTATCTATATCTATCTATCTATCTATCTAATCTAATCTTATCTATCTATCTATCTATTAATTACTATTACTCTACTATTCTTTTTCTATGTTTATTACTTTGTGGTTTTGAAAGTTGGTTTAAAAATCCTTCAAGGGTAGTTAAATTTAGAAAGCAAGTGAAGTAGTGAATTTGAGAAAACTCTTCTAAAGTGTTAAACTCTTAGATTTGTTACTTATGTGGCTCAGTGTAATATATTATATAGTAGTGTTAAGAAATTTTTTTTATATATATATCTTGTGTATAATTTTTTTTTTATCCTAGTTATTCAAAACCATTATTTTCAAGTGAAGGCACAACTTTACTTATTATTTAAATACGTTATTTTAATCTAACAAGAAAATTACAAAATCTCCTTTTGTATTTTTCTTTTTTTAATATTATTTTTTATTTTATTATTACATCTCTATAAAAACTATGAGATGAACAAATTGTGCTGTATTTCAGCTTGTGAGCTATTGAATAGCTTTTTTTGCATTATATCAAAGACTTTATTATAACTCAGCTTCAAGTGAATTCGTTAATAATGGAGTTAATGACACGTTACTATGTTATGTGACACAGCTTTACGATGTGATTCAATAATGATACATATGAACTTTTAATTACATTTTTTATGGTGCATCTAATTTCAAGGATGCTAAACAGAGATTTCGAACTTATTTGGACCAGCTACTAAAAATGGAGAGAAGAGAGATCAGATAGATTGGAAAAGCGTGATAATGCAGCGATATTTTGAATTGGATTCATTCGCTAAAACCATAAAGGATTAACAAAGCTACTTGGCCTAAAACATCGTTGAATCGCAGAAGTCTTAAGATCACTCCACCACGCAAGTTCGGTTTTGAAAAATCTACTCTCCGCCCGCCTCCGCGAGCCCACACTCTCCACTCAAATTAATATGATGACAGTCACTAAACTCAAGAGCAGGAAATTATCAACATTCGACCAACATCAGAGAATAAAAAAACGACTAATTAACCTTCCACCAGCAACTCCATATAAATCGCCGTTACAAGACATCTCAAAAGCAGAGACACCATGGTCCCCCAAACCTTTCCCGAAATAAAAATGACACAATATAAGGACAACTTCATAGAGAATAAGCACATGATAAAGATATAACATAAATCTTCAGGCAAGTACATTGTACTGTCGACAATGAGAACTCTATTTATAAATCGATAATAATCAATAACCTATCCAGCACCTCCATGCTTCGCCCACAATGGATAAATAGCATTGAAATCTGAAGAACGTTAAATGCCTTTCAGAAAACCCGAAGTCAATGAAGAATTATGTTAAGAAAAGTTAATGGCAAGGACGGTTCTTCAAATTAGTCTCCTTACACTAATGAAAAAAGAAATCCGTCCCATCTTAAAGGATTTCACAGAGATGCAAAGAAAAATCACCTAACAAAAGGCTTGGTTTCTAAGGAAACAAATGATCCTCAATTGGAACAAATAAATCAAATAAATGAAAATAAACCAACTAATTTCGGTTTCTAAAGAGAAACGAGAATGATCGTCATTTCTGAGAAAGCAAAACTATATATGATAAAAATCAAACGATGATGATATTGTTTCACCTATTGTGAAGTCTCGAAAAAAAAAGAAAGTAAACAAATAATTTATGAGCAACTTAAAAAATTCGAAACTAATGAAATAACCTTAAGAAGATGCAAAACAAGAGTTCTATAGGGAATCTGTTACTATTGGCAGATGTGATTTAAGATGTTAAAAATAGATTGCTTTCGTTCAATTCTATCAAAGCAAAACTGTTGGTGGGTAAATCACTCGATGTATTAACCGTTCTAATTTTATAGCGGGAAATTCCCTATTTTTTTTTTCTTAATTATTCTTCTTCTTTTACAAAATTTTATCTTAACCAAAACCTTTAAAATTCACAAGTAAAAGGACCAGATAAAAAGAAAAACTTTAAAATGAAGACTTCTGGCCTACGGGAACACTAATATGCAGAAAATTTTTTACAAACAGACAAGAATTGGCGATAAAACACACTTGATATTAAATAAGCCATTATAAACATGGCCTACTTATCACAACTGATCATTAACGCAACAATTAAGATACTATAGACAATCTATGCCTTAACATTCAATGATCATATAATTAACTTTACAGAATTAATGCTAATGCGAAAAGATATTCACTTGATAAATAACTTATCAGAAGAATGGGATAATGGAATTTGAATTACGCAGTAAAAAGAAGTTCTTAAATAATACATTGGGTCGACCTAAAAAAGGTATGTGATATCTATTATGGAAACAACTCCTCCATCAAAAATAGCTGAACCAGGTATTACAATAATGACTCTATAATAGGATTAGTTCTTCAAATTGAATCTCATTAAAATCTATGATTTTAAAATGTATAATCTTCCCTTTTTTAACAAAGAAATGAAACAGTTATTGAATTTATTAATACATTGAACAGAAAATAGAGGCGATAAATTACAAAGTTAACCTCATGCAATTCTCTAATTTTTTGGTGTTCAATCGGACATTTGCTTTCGAGGCCTAATGTATAAATTATTAAAGGAATAGGTACTCTTTATTGTATCGAGTAAATTGCATCTGTGATGCTCATATGCTTGTAATTGATATATATACACTGTTCGTACCGCTGTAGGATTCATCTTTATTGATGTCGTATGCTTTTATATATATCCTTTAGGGCTATCGTAACCTGTCATAATGATACGAGCTGATTCATGGTGCTTGCAGCCATGTGAGCGCATTTGTTAAGAAATCTAAACAGATATGCTTTTCCTCACTTAATATGACGATCATTGCTATCAAATCTATGCTCTATATGACCACTTTCCTTTATCCACTGTCTTGTTTTTAAACGTAAGTTGACAAGTATTCATTTCTGCTAATAACAAAGAACAGATACTAACAGTCGTATCACTGGAATAAACTGTACGCTTAACAGAAGATTGAAATGAACTATGCTACTAACATTGCGATGTTTCGTGTGAACAAATTATAATTTTATTGAACAAATTCGTAACAACATAGCAATAAATTAATAATTGCAACAAGACAAGAACAACACTTAGATTTCATTCTAATCTATCTATTAATATAGATATTTGTGAAATCTACACAATCAGCAAGTGCAAAACAATTTTCGTGCTAGATCCTGCAAAAAGCTTAAAAATGGCTATACCCCTGGGGATTTTGGGGGAAAAAATGAAAAATCTAAAATAAACTACATAAGGAAGCGCAATTTAAGACTTCAAGAGAATGGAAACTAATGGGCAAGACACGAGCGATGCTCAGTAACTATAAAGCAGAGGTAAAACCGTAAAGTTTTGCCATAAAAACAAAGTAGACCCAACTAAGAGTGAGTGATAGTAAGGGTAAGACGAAACCAAAGCCAACTCCAAGGAGATATCGAATGCGATCACGAATGCGAGCGCTACCGAAACAACGAATCTACAAAAGTTGTATCAAAAATAGATGGAGAAACAGATGAAAAAGAAATAGCGGAAAAATTTTCAAGTAAATTTAAGAAAGTTCTTGATGATGATTTTTGCAGATCGAATATTGATAGCTAGCATAAGAATGTTTCTTGGACAGAAGCTTATGAAATGTTCAATGCCCGATAACTTACGTGACATTCAATTAATTAAAATGAAAGACCTACACTAGGTCCGATGGACATACATCTCTTATCATTTTAAAAACTCTACTGGGAACAACTAAAATTAGATACCTATTTTAGCCTAAGTTCTAATGAATGGCAGTATATGCACACAAATTATAGCCCTGAGATTTGCTTAGAGGGGTTATCAACTCCGATCATAAAAGATCAATTATGGAGATTGACTGAATTAAACAACTACTAGACCATCATCGATGTCATCAGTTCTTCTTAAAGTTGCCTGTGGCAAGTACTGGACTTCTCTAGCATATTGTTAGAAATTATATATCTCCTAGACGCACAGCACAACGACTGGAGTTTAGATCAAAATATTTCAACAGAAACGCCATTATTCGCTTTAAAAAAGAAACACAACTAGCAAATTACAATTAACATGGATCTTCGGGTCTTGCTGCTTTTTTGGAGCTTTAACAAGAAGCATACTTAATAACAGTAAATCATGGTTTCTTATTTTAAAAAATTAGAATCCTATGACACCAATTCCAGACATTGTGATATAATGCTTTGGTTAAGTAATTATCTGAAACCACATTATGCAATGATCGTTAACTCTTCTACCTATTTTCCACACTACTGTTGACTTGTTTACGTTCAAGCGCAGGATATCAGATCATGTCTGTCATTAATATAATTAATACTTATAAAAGATTATAGTGAAAGTAGATTAGAATAGAGCGGGGTACCACAAAGCAGGAATCCATTATGCCGAACTATAATCATGTAGCAGCATGATTTAGTTTTGTTAAGCAATACCAATAACGGAAATGGAGAAGGGAGAAAAAACTTCAAAAAACATAAATATAAAATATGCCTGAAAAATCTATTTACTAATATATAATATAAAGTAAGGCAATATAATATATAAGTAGAGATGTTTTATAACACTACATACTCGAAGAAAAAGCAGGAAAAAAAAGAAGAATTTTACCAAAAAAATATAAAAAGATTTACTTAAATATGGAACATTTAAAAAAAGTTTGAAAAAATGATACAATATTGGGAAATTTTTTTTTTTTTTTTTTTAAGTATTTATTAGATGTAAATAGTGATAAATTGGTAAACGTTAAACGGAAATAATCGTAAAACGAACAAACGTAATTAAAGTTAAAACGAATTTAAACGTAATAATTATTAGAAAAAGATTTAGTAGATAAACGATAGAGAAATACTAAAAATTCGTAATAATATTGCTTTAAGATTTTATTTTCCGATTGTAATTTTTTTTGGAAAAAATATTAGGAAAACTATAAATAAAACTTATAATCAGAAGAAAAGCCCCGAAAAAATTGGCTGAAATCTTCTTGAATTTTGTAACTTAAATAATAGATTTAAAGGTCAATATAAATTCAGTATAGTAAAATACAAATCTAAACTATGTAAATGAATAAATTGATTAGAATATATAAATGAAAAATAATTAAATCAAATTCTAATCTATAAACTACTTAAATAATAATGCAAACAATAGGAAAGTCAAACCTTGTAACAATTAAACAAATATTTACAGATAATATAAATTATATATTAAGAATATATGCATATACAATATTCTAAAATAATGAGAAAAACTAGAACAGGTTAAAAGAAAAGGTATACAGAAAAAAGGGAAAAAATATTAAAATGAGAAACATACCGACCGAAAACTTCCTGAATATTAAATTAAACTAAAGAATCCAGCTGATCAATGAAATCACAGGATTAATTTTGTGTGCACTCGTACGAAGAACACCCTAAAGATGCTGAGCATGCTTTATTCATCATGGTCACATTAGTGTAGTTTGGTATATCTTAACTGTCTTATATTTTAATTTTTAATAATATATATTAATAAGCAATCTACCATAATTAATAAAATGTACTATGTATTAACAGAACTCCAAAGAAATTAAAAGAAGATATAGGCAACATCTGTGTTAATAAATTTTAATCATTAAATACAATAATTATCTTTTATTTTTAGTTATCCATACTTTCATTTCTGTATAATATCTATACAAATCTTTCTATCTATCTAAGTCAATAATACATAGACTAACAAAATATCATCAGTCTAATCCTACAACAACCCAGCTTCATTCGTATTTTCATACCATTATATATTGGAGTCTAATCACTATAAGTAGTTTAAGCCATTTGAATATCAAGACAACTAGTATAAGGATTCCGTAAAACAGCTATTAATCTATAATCAATAAAACCCAGATAAGATAAGGTTTTAACATTTATATACTGACTTTTAGGACTGTATTCTCAAGCTCGCAGTTACTTGTGATTCGTATAATCATTGTATGGTAGGGTTTTTCCTCCCTTTTGGATCTTGGGCCTTTGTTATTTGATCATGGTCGAGAAATATTGCAAGACGTAGTCAAATCTCACTAAATAGTAGTTAACTTTATGGGTGCAAAAGAAAATAGAAAAAAACATTGAAAAGTTTGTAAAGTTTCATTAACTTTGTTCATTAAATAAAATTCTATATAAATAACTCCTATAGGATCCTACACATAAGTTGTAAAGCACGACATCCTAAAGGGTATGTAATCATGTACTATCTGTCCTCTCTGTGTATTAATTGTATATCGTATTAATATATTTATAAGATAATACATTTTTACCAT
>JABUQX010089162.1:2500-5000 GCA_015478945.1 Trachelipus rathkii | reverse complement strand
CTCACGGGCAGTGCCCATATTTTTGGCAGGAAACTACTCTAGGTAATTTGTACCTAGAATTATAAGGAGGAATCAAACGTGGGTCCTTGTGCCTTGCAAATCTATCGCTTTATCGATAGCACTAAAATAGCGGCTGTAGATTTGTTGGTTATAAGAATGGTTGCAAAGTAGGTAATTTTTTCCTTTTCTAATTCCATATCTGGTTCTATATTTTCAAAATGCGCGGCCCCACATCCGGCCGAATTATTTTAAAACTCTCATAATATATAACAAAAAAAAAATAAAAAAAATTTATTCGGTTCCATCGGAAATTTATATATTCACAAATCAGACTCCTGTTACACCCAAAATCTTACTCTTTCCAGATCCTGCTACGGCTCCGGCTCCGGCTCCGGCTCCGGCTCCAACCCCATATCCATGATTATAAGACATATTTTAACCGTTCAATTCTAAAATATTGTAAAAATTTAAAAATAATTGGTAAATTAAATATACTTTTCATGCATAAATATAAATTAACACAATTCATTTTTTAAACATAAAATAGAACATTTATATACTTGAAACATTTATACTAGGGTAATATTATTCACAAATTTTTCCCTTTCTCTCTCTCTCTATATATATATATATATATATATATATATATATATATATATATATATATATAAAGAATATATGGAGTAGATAAATCTGTCTTTTTAAAAGCATATGATATATATATATATATATATATATATATATATATATATATATATATATATATATATATTATATCTATATATATATATATATATATATATATATATATATATATATATATATATATATATATATATATAGTAAACTATAGTTTATAGATATGTAGTCGTTAAGTACCATAGATATGATGTCACTCGTTTTGTGCCTTACAGCCACTTAAAGTATTTTACAGTTTTGTCAGCTTTAATTGGAAAATTTATCAACTTGATAATGCCTCGCAGCTTTCACAATAACTTGAAAGAATTAAAAAAAAAAATCTGTATTTCTATGGAAAATTAAAGAAATTATAAATTAAAGAAATAAAATATATATATATATATATATATATATATATATATATATATATATATATATATATATATATATATATATATATATATATCTATATATATATAGTATATATATATATATATATAAATATATAAATATATATATATATATATATATATATATATATATATATATATATATATATATATATATATATATATATATATATATATAGTATATATATAAATATATAAAAAAAAATATAAAAATATATATATATATATATATATATATATATATATTTTATTTATTGCATTTTCACATGGCTTCAACTTTCGACAAGCTGGCTTAAGTGAACAGATATTTAGTTATATTTATTAAACAATTTACGGCTTTCATGGAAAATTATGTTTTAGGGGCTAGAACCACTAGGGACAGATGGGAGGACGAAGTCCCTGCTGTCCACCGGAGTGCGTGCCGAGAGACCGACCCTGCCATCTCTCAGGTTTAGGTTGTGGGTATTCGCAAGTTAAAAAAAGGGGGAATTAGCAATTGTGCAATATATGCCTCCATTAAAGATAGACTGAGACATTCGATTTTTCCCAAGTTTGCAAAATCTGTAAAATTTCTCCTTGACATTCTTCTTTTTGGCTAAAGAAAATATTTTTTATAAACACTTAAAAAAAATATATATATATATATATATATATATATATATATATATATATATATATATATAAATATATATAATATATATATATATATATATATATATATATATATATATATATATATATAGTATATATAAATAGCATATATAAATATATATATATATATATTTATATATATATATATATATATATATATATATATATATATATATATATATATATATATATATATATATATATATATATATATATATATATATATATATATTTCATTTTATAAGTTTACCATAAAAAATATATTTTCTTTAGCCTAAAAGGACAGTCCTAAGGTAAAATTTTTAAGATTTGGCAACCAACGGAAAAAAATTGAATGTGTCACTTTATGTACAATGGAGCCTATATATATATATAATATATATATATATATATATATATATATATATATATATATATATATATATATATATATATATATATATATAGGTGTTAAATTTTGACTAGGACTTTGACTGCTTTTTGTTTTTTCAGGTGTAACTACTGTAACAGAATGGCAGGAGATCAACTTAGCTTTGAAGAGAGAAAGTTTGTCCTTAGATGCTATTGGACCACCGGAAAAGCCACGGAAGTGCAAAGACGGTTCAGAAGGGAGTTCGATAAACCGCCACCAACGCACCGGACCATTGCCCGCATCAGAGAGAAATTTGAAGCAGATGGAACCGTTCACAACGTCAACAAGAAACGTTCTGGACGACCACGGACATCCACCAACCCTGCAAAGGAAGAGCAGGTACAGGAAA